>CM041780.1:60589270-60811284 GCA_023374045.1 Limonium bicolor | reverse complement strand
GCAATGCATCCATTACATGGATGAGGGGACGAATATGAACTATGGATGAGATTTGATAAAAAAAAACAGGGAGAAAAGGAATATGTGATGTACTCAAGAGATAAAAAAAGGGAGAAACAAGTTTGCTAATATAGCACGGATTTACTACTTACACCGAGTTGAATAATACTAGTCTATGATACAAGTTACCACGGTTGCCACGAAGGCAATATCACTTATTACAGGATAACTGATAACATGAACTATTACACAAAAAAAAAGCAAGCAAAAAGAAGAAAACAAAAAAAAAAGAAGAAGAAAGCAGAAGAGGAAGAAAAAAAAAGATATCCATCAGAGGGAGATTGACAACAGAATACTTCACAACAACCGTGTGACAGACATTACCAGTTTACTAAACGAGTCATGGGACGACCGCACTCCGTTAGGAGCATGTGGGCCTGACAGACTTATTTTAAGTTAGTCAGTAAGTAGTAATGTATCAGTACGGTACCCCATGCAAGTAGACAAGTAGTGTTAGGAACGCGAGAAGTAGTCACCACTCCATTCTACGGACAGTAGAAGGATTACCTCGAAGATGGACGGAGAAGAGCCGCAGTTAGAACAACGGGCTAGAAAAAAAAAGGGGGGAACCTTCAACAGAGAACATGGACAGCATACAGAGAAGACAAAGGAACAGTTTAGGGACGGAAAAACCAAAAAAAAAGAAACAAGAAAAACCATTATGGACGAATAATTGTAGAAGCCTCATAAGGATCAGCAAATGGCTTGCATCCGGAGGAAATCTACCAGATGATATGGACATAAACGCGTGATTACGCACAGAGAAAAGATAAAGCTATATGATAGCAGATCCCTTAACAAAGAACAATGGATTTGGAATGTACCACTCACAGGATAATTCGCACATCTTACCTGTTTGACTCATGAGATATTAGCTGTTGAGCGTTTACGCCTCTGCACTCTGTATTATTGAGTGTTTTGGTATTGCACTCGTACAATTATTAATCTAGTTGGAACGCAGAAAGATAAAGTGGATATCAACACGAGTGTGTAAAAAAAAAGGAGAAGAGGAACTACAACAGTGTGTCCACTCCGGAACAAATACCAGGAGACATGGATGACAAACATCATCTTTGTGGACATTTAGGCTGGTACGTCTTAGTATTACAAAGACAAGTGCAAAAAGCACTAAGTACTAACAATGGCCAATGTCATAGTATACCTCAACTGAATATCAGTGAGAAAAGGCACACGCATGTATGCTAGTGATCCAAACAAGTGGATTCACAGCAAAAAAAAAAAGGTAAATTCAGCCTGTGTTCATGGGTCTGCACCTCATACGGAGCGAGTGGGCCCATTAGAATAAATTTGGGAAGAGCACAAATTGTTAGTGCCACATCCCTTACGAATTGTGGAGCCCAGAAGGGCTAGAGTCACACCCGTCTCTCTGATATGAGGATAATCCCGAGTTGGTGAACTCTTTGAGAGCCAGTATCCAGCGCTCCTTGTTGAGCGGCTGTTGTATACTTGTGGGGTACGGGGGCGTACCCTTTTTAAGGGGGGTAGAGCCTCTGGCTGTGCACATGTTGCACTAAGTTTTGTTTGTTTAGTATGCATTGCATACAAAGAATTGGTTGTGTGTGCGGGGCATACGAGGTTTTGTTTGGTTGGTATGTGAATTTTTCGTATGCTGGCATACAGTGAATTTGGTTTTGTGGTTATGGTTGGAACGCGGGGCGTGCATTGTTTGGTTTGTTGTTTGTGTGTGATGTACACTTGAATGTATGTATCTTATGAGATACTTGTTTGAATGATTGTATGTACACCATGTGTGTAGTACTTTCTTATGCTATTTGTGATATGTATTCATATTGCTTTATAGAATGATTACATATGGTATCGCCTAGATACGAAATGAATCATTACATATGGAATGTGGAACAATGGAATGTTATGGACACCTCAGGAAGGTTGTCAGGACTTGTAGAACTGATAGGAAATGATGGTGCTGATGGATCACCTATATCCATATATGATTGAACTAACGTCACAACGTGATGGCTATGTGCTGTATAAGCGCAATACGATGTGTGTAAATGATATATCACATAGATATACATTATGGGAACAATGGGTAGTTATACATTATATATACTTACCTATTTGATTAAGAGACTTCGGGACGAAGTCTTTTTAAAGGGGGTAGATTGAAATACCCCAAATTAATAAAACATGGATTAAATATTTAATCACATTAATTAAGGCCTAAACATGCCTTAAAAGTCAACTGAGAACAACAGTGGTCAACACAAAACAAGATGTTGCACCCTTTGACTGTTAAGGGTAAATAAATACCCAAATGAACTTCTTAGGACCTAAAAATTTGTCCTAAGTATATTGACATAATATTAAACATATTATAACCATTGGACAACACTCCAACACAAAGAAAAAGCATTTACATGCTTCAAGGTCAAAAAGGGCAAAAGGTGCTATAGGAAAACCTTAAAATCAAATGACCTCTAAATGATATAAAATTGAATACCATGATCAAATATCATGTAAGGAACACAAAAAAAACCGTTGTCAAAGAAAACAGAGCCCAGAAACACCTTGCGACACAAAATGTGCACTAAAACTCCTTAAAGCACGTTTTTGTGTAATCGCCTTTTAAATTGGTTTTAAATGGGCTAAAAGGTTATAAATACCTTTAAATATAATAAATATCATATTATATGATATTAGGAACTTAATTCCAGAAATTTACGAATTTTTACAAATTTAATATTCAAATATTAATAAAACCTAAAGTGGGACCTGTTTGGGTCAACATTGACTAAGTTGACCAATGTTGACCATTGACCACGAAATGGACTACAAGGAATCAGATAATTAAGTCTCTTAACAGACCAAGAGACAAGAGACATGTGACAATTAAATAAATGCTCTTACTTTTCATAAAATAACAAAAAGACAACTTTACCTTATAAAACAAAAAAGGTGGGCTCCACTTACCTTTCCCATGTGAGCCAGCTGATTTGGAGCCTCCATTTGCTCCTCTTCCTCTTTGAATTTCGTGGCTCCAAGCTGGTACAAGACAAGAGATGAGTCACACATTCATTAAATGAATTAAAGTAACATATTTACTCCATTTTCAACCAAAATTTGAATCAATCAAGCCCTACCTTTCTCTTATCTTCAACGGCTGCCCCATCCTCTTGTCTCCACTGATTGAGCTTCAATTATCCTACCCCAATCAGACTTGATGAGTCATCAAAGCAAGAAAATCTTAAAAAATGCAAAAAAGGTGCTTTAAGCTTATTTTAGGTCATTTCCTTCATTCCTTCCTCTTCAGCCGAGATGGCTCACCTTGAGCTCTCTTTGGCTCCCCTCCACCGTAGGTAAGGTTCCCAAGCACCATTGATGAGGTTTCAAGCTCTAGGTAAGCTCTTAAGGCATAAAAATGCCCATTTTCTTCATCTTTCTTTCCTTTTTCGGTTGATCTACACTCCAACCTTTTCTATACATCTATGTAGAGTGATTTGGAGGTTAGAGGAAGTGTTGGTTCGTACATAACCAGATCTAAGGAGGAAAGTTCAAGTCTTGACCATTTAAGGAAAAATGTGCTTTAAGCTCATAACTTTTGATTCCCTTCAAGTTCGGCTGTGAAACTTTGCTCATAGCCTCCTCTTCTTCTCCTTTTCATGTGGAATCTGTTGGTTAGCCATTTGGAGCAAGGATGGCCGAGATCCAAAGGAAATACCCTCTTTTAAGGCATTTTTCCAAGGTAAAACCTAATAAAAAGGTAGCATTTCGAGATCTAGCTATTTCCTATGTCAATATGGTAGATCTAACACCTTGTGGTGTGTTTGATTCAGGTCGAAACCATCTTGAACTCTCCTTGCATTCTTAAGGTGATTTTTTGCCTTAAATCTTACATTAAATTACTCCTTATGGTTAGATCTTTCTTGGAGACTAACTAGGCCTTGGTTTCTGTTGAAAACATGTAAAACAAGCTGTGGAGAATTTCTCCTTAAGGTGGCGAACTCAAACAAGGCTTTACCTAAGCTAAATCAAGGTATAAATCACTAAAAACCTTAACTTGATACATTAACACAAGTTTAAGTGTGTGTATATTAATTGCCGTGAGTGAAGGAGCAAAACAAGGTCTTGTTTGACCTTAAAATGTTTAAGGAATGGTTTAATAAATTTTATAACTAATAAACAAGCATAATTGTCAAATTTAAGACATTATGTGGAAGTTTGGTAATTAAATGGAAAGTGTGTGGTGAGGCCGAAATTTATATGTATTGTAACACCCCATCCATAATCTTAACACTTAATCAACAATCGCAGCGGAATCATTACTTAAACATATACCAAAAAGGGCGGTGTTACACGCCGTTAGCCACCCACGTGGCTAACAAGGCTGTTACATAAAATGTATCGGTCTGATCACACGAATGCCGAGCATATTACAACCTTACAAGAATCACCTATCCAAAAGAATGACGATATACCGAGTGTAACTGTTCAAAAATCACTAACCAACTTTACATCCACCAAAAGTAAACAACCTCGAGTGTACAAACACTACTCGGGTTCAACATCCAAAAATAACAAAATATCAACAACCTAGGATCTAAAGCCACTCTGCTTCCTCGATCCTCATCCTGCAAATAAACATAGCCCCCAAAGGGGGTCAGCAACCTTTTGCTGGCATGGTTAAAGTGCAGCCCGCTGACTACCGGGATACACGCAACTATTTGTCATTATTACATGGCGTTGTTTTTATCATACAGCATGCATATATATAACAGGAATTATTGCAGAACAATAACAACACATACATAGTGGAACAATTCACTTTAAGTAAACAAACATGGTTAGTCAACTTGTAAGCCTAGAGGATGTCCTCATCCTCATGTTAAGCTTAACACATAACACATTACTGTTTAGTTAGTCGGATGAGTAACTTTAACTTGAAAGATGAGACGAGCGTAGTGACCCGAACACATCAACACATAATTTCCCCTAGCCCGAGTGGAAGTCAGGTAGGTAGCTTTGGCTAAGCTATGGGAGGTCGAATTCCCCATAAAAGGAAGACTACCCTAACATAAGGAGAGAGCCGAATCTGATGCAGATGTCGACACCCATACATACACGCGTGACCGGAACGACCGGATTCCTCACTCCCCGGTTAGCACTCGTTAGAAGTCCCACGATGGGAGCTGAACATAATCTCACAAGTAAGTGTTTAAGTCGGGTTAGACATACAAGGGAAGTAAGACATAACTCAACAACACACATCACAACTAAACACACATAGCCGGGTTAGAACGCTCCGTGGATTGGGAAGCGTTACTACCGGATACCGTTCTCTTACGTTCCTAGCTTTGGTCATCTAACAGTTAGCACGCATTCGAGGTTACCGGTATCGGTATTCACACGTCACATTAATAGTAAGAACTGTAAACTCGTTTCATGATTTAATCTTACAAGGTTGTAAACACACAAAAACACAAACAGCACACAAGCCGGTGTAAACCGGTAGGCAACAGACTGCAAGAAAACCATACCTTGGTCCTTGATGCGTTCGTTCACCACCGAAAGTAGCTCCTATACATAATTAGTGATGTTGGTTAATTACCGTGTTTAACTCCTAATTAGTTAATTACTTCACATAATTATGTTACATACTTTCACACTTAACTTACACTTAATCACTCTCCTAATGGTCATTAGAAGTCACCAAACATGTCTTAACAATCATATATTATCATTAAAATTCAAATCCCCACCTTGGAAATGCTTTAAAGTACTTTCTGGCACATTTTTAGGGTGTTCCGGGTTTGTGTCCGAGTTTACAAACCCGGAACACCACCGTCGCAATACTTTCTGCCCTTTTTTCGCCTGGTCCGGGTTTGTATCCGGGTTTACAAACCGGACCACATACAGTTTTGACTCTCGGGTTTATTTTTGGGGTGTTCCAGGTTTGTATTCTGGTTGCAAACCCGGAACGCTCCTGAAATACTCCAGAACATTTTTTTTTTTGCCATTTTTCAACCTCCAAACCAAGCCTAACCTTCTCCTAATGTTTCTACATAATTCCTAACATGTTTTTAACACTTGTTTGGCACCTTAACCTCTCTAATCCCTGGTCTAAATCATCACCCAATTCTTTGATTATATTCACCCAATTTTAAACTCTTTCCCTTTTACCAACACTTAAACACCTAGTGTTCTACATGAATTTTGACAGAGGTTCCCCATATTTCTATCATCCTCTCACACCTTGTCAAGTACACTTGCATTAATCCAACCTCCACACTCATTCTAGACACTTAGAACACATTCATTCCAGCACTTTCACAACAATAACCACAATGTGCATTAACCTTAAAAGCTTGGCTCTTAGGCCCTTAAACAACATGAATTTAAACACTGAATTTCCTCATATTATTAGCAACACCTGCACTACACTCAACATTTATTACATTTATTTTACTCAAACACAACACATTCACAAAACACACATTAGTTTAAGGTAAGTTGTTTACCTTTGAATTTTTCTTTCAAGACTTTCCTCCTCCCTTCTTCTCTCTTGTTCCACAACCGAATACAAGGGTGTTTAAATGCTAATCTAGTGACCAAGCCCGATGGAATAGTAATGAATGTTAAGAGGTCAAACAAACTAACCCTAGAATCGAGGAATGTCTAGGTATAGAAATGAAGAGGGTTACCTTCTTTACTCCAATGGAGTAACTTGGCAATCAAAGTAGCAACTTCCAACACTTTGAAATTTTCACACGGCTGCTACAAGAATGGAACGTGGGGGTTCAAAACTGAGAAGAATGAAAATGGAGAGAACAAGGGAAAATGAGGTGCCTTTGATGATTTTCTTACCTTAGGACAACAAGTAGATGATGGGCTTCAAGAATGTGAAGCTTCTTCTTCAAAATATGATATACCCATGGAAATGAAGTATGGAGTTTTGAGATTTTGAAAGGTACAAAATAATCCCCAAGATGAGAGGAGTATTTTGGTGAAAGAATTTCTTGATTTGGAGCTAGGATGAAGAAGTTACAAGGAGTTGAATGTGGGGTTTCTCTTTGGCTTGCAAATCGCCATTGTTGGCAAATGAAGAAGAAAGAGAGCTGGGTGAGGGGAAGGAATCGTGAGACACAAAAGAATATGAGGGAGAGAGAGAGAGTATAGTGTGTGAGAGGAGATAAAGTAAATGTGCTTTATTATTTTGTCCTGTAGCTAATAGAGAGGCAAAATAAAAGAGGGAGAGAGAGAGGGCAAATCGTGAGACACAAAGGGGGGAGAAAAGTTTAGTTTTTTTTTGTAAAAGTAGAGATGAGGTGGCATTTGGTCATTAGCAGATAACACCCGTTAATTCCCGAACTGTCAGTTTTAACAGTCCGGGTCCGGTTTCCGGATTTTTGTTTTATTTATTTTTATGGTCCTAGACCTTGACTAATATTTAATCATAGCCATATGATTGACTATAAATTTTTATTAGTCCGTTTAAACCCGTTTAAAGTTACATTCCCGGGTTTCTCGAAAAACGTGCTTTAAGGCCGTTTTGCATTTTTAATCCACTATCTGGATCTGTTTCCTTCGGGAATTTTTCCCACATGTTCTTAATGACTAAAATAAGCCTTAGAATGTATAATTATATATTTAACTAACATATTAAGGTTTGGGTATTTCAATCTACCCCCTTAAAAGAACTTTGTCCCCAAAGTTCACACTTCCCACGCATCTTAAATATTAGAACACAGGGATTACTTTTGAAACAACGCTTCCATACAACACACAAACATTCTTTACATCACATCGGACTCAAGGTCCTGCTAACACAACATCACTTAGACTCGAGGTCTACTACATAACAACATAGACATGTGTTTCAATACATGTCGTACATACATAACCGAAACGGCTCTACCCCCCTTAAATTGGGGTACACCCCGTACCCTATACATAGAAATACTAAGAAGTAAACAGTGACGGGTACTTCGCCCTCATCTTCTCCTCCAGCTCCCAAGTGGCCTCCTCGACTTCCTGGTTAGACCAGAGGACCTTCACCAATCTCACAGATTTATGGCGAGTGTCTCGAGTCTTAGTGTCTAGGATCCGTACGGGAGTCTCCACTGATCGCATGGTCGGCTCTAGTGTTAGCCTCTCGGGCTGAAGTACATGGGACGGATGAGACATATATTTCTTCAACTGGGACACATGAAATACATTGTGTACCTTGCCCAACTCAGCAGGTAAATCAAGTCTGTAGGCTACCGGGCCTATCCGCTCCGTCACAACATAAGGCCCCACATATTTCGGGCTCAACTTGCCTTTCTGGCCAAAACGAAACACTCCCTTCATGGGGGATACTCTAAGAAATACCTGATCGCCCACGGCGAACTCCAGGTCACGCCTGCGCACATCTGCGTAAGATTTCTGTCTATCCTGAGCTGCTTTCATGTTAGCCCGGATCTGACGTACTTCTGCTTGTACTTGCTCTAAATACTCAGGTCCTATAATGACCGTCTCACTCGACTCATCCCAGCATAATGGCGTGCGGCATGGTCTACCGTACAAAGCCTGGAAGGGAGACATCTTGATCGAAGCATGGTAACTGTTGTTGTAGCTAAACTCGATCAGATGTAACTTATCATTCCAGCTGGTCTGAAAGTCAAGTGCACATGCACGTAACATATCCTCAAGCGTCTGTATGGTGCGCTCACTCTGACCATCTGTCTGTGGGTGAAACGCCGTACTCAACTTCAGTTCGGTACCAAGTGCTTCCCGTGTACTTCTCCAGTACCTCGAGAGGAATCTGGTATCCCTATCAGACACGATAGTCTTCGCTACTCCATGATGTCGTACTATCTCACGGTCGAAGAGCTCTGCTAGCTTCGCCACTTTCCAGGTGTCCTTCATCGGAATGAATCGGGCCACCTTGGTCAGTCGGTCAACAACGACCCATATCATATTCAAGCCTCCCCGAGTAGGCGGAAGCCCAACAACGAAGTCCATGGAAATATCATGGAACTTCCATTCAGGAACGGGCATTGGCTGTACCATGCCACCAGGACGACGGTGCTCAAACTTGACCTTCTGGCAAGTGAGACACCTAACAACATAATCTGTCACATCTTTCTTCATACCAGTCCACCAGAAATATCTCTTCATACCCTTGTACATCTTTGAAGCTCCGGAGTGAATAGAAGTAGAAGAACAATGTGATTCACTCAATATGCGCTCCTTCAGCTCAGCGCTACTTCGTGGAATACAAAGTCGGCCATTCAGCCTGATCAAACCATCATCATGAAGTCGGAAGTCATACTTCTGACCTTCGAATGTGCCATCGATAAGCTTCTGTTTGATCTCTTGCATGTACTGATCTGACATCTGAGCACTCCGCACCTCTTCAACCAAGCTAGAGTGAGAGATAAGCGAATGGAGAGAGTGTGCTCGGCGACTCAATGCATCAGCTACAACGTTTGCTTTACCTTCCTTGTACTGAAGGTTAATATCATAATCAGTAAGGAATTCAACCCATCTTCTTTGCCTCATGTTCAACTCCTTCTGAGTGAACAGGTATTTCAAGCTCTTGTGATCTGAATAAATCGTCACATTCACCCCATACAAATGGTGTCGCCATATCTTCAAAGCGAAGACAATGGCACCCAATTCTAAATCATGCGTAGGATAGTTTTCTTCATGTCGCTTCAACTGTCGGGAGGCGTAAGCCACGACCTTCCCGTGTTGCATCAAAACACAGCCCATACCTTTACCTGACGCATCACAGTACACCTCAAAACCATCAGTACCCTCTGGTATAGTAAGAATTGGTGCAGTAGTCAAAGCATCCTTGAGCTTCTGGAATGAGCTCTCACAGTCCACGGTCCAATCAAACGGTGCATCCTTCTTCGTTAAGGATGTCAACGGTTTCGAAACACTAGAGAAATTCCTCACAAACCTCCGATAATAACCTGCCAGACCGAGGAAGCTCCGAATGTCGGCAACCGTCTTCGGTCTAGGCCAGGTGCGCACAGCATCAATCTTGGCCGGATCCACAGCGATCCGGCCTCAGAAATAACATGACCAAGAAAGGAGACTTGGTCAACCAAAATTCACATTTTGAGAACTTCGCATAAAGCTGGTTCTCCCTCAACGTCTGCAACACACTCCTCAGGTGAGCTTCATGCTCCACCTTGGACTTAGAATAAATGAGAATATCATCGATGAATACAACTACTGATCTATCCAACTGATCTCGAAACAAACGATTCATCAAGTCCATAAACTTTGCTGGTGCATTAGACAACCCAAACGGCATGACCGTGAATTCATAGTGCCCATATCTGGTACGGAAGGCGGTCTTCTATATATCACTGTCTCTGATAGCAATCTGATGGTAACCCGATCGCAGATCGATCTTAGAGAATACAGACGCACCTCTCAGCTGATCAAACAAATCATCGATACGTGGCAATGGGTAACGGTTCTTCACCGTCACACACATTCAGCTCCCTGTAGTCGATGCAGAGGCGGAGACTACCATCCTTTTTCTTCACAAAAAGGACTGGTGCTCCCCATGGTGAAACGCTAGGGCGGATAAATCCCTTGTCTAGTAGGTCTCGTAGCTGCTCCTTGAGCTCAGTCATCTCAGCTGGAGCCATACGGTAGGGCGCCTTCGCTATAGGTCCGGTGCCTGGTACCAAGTCAATCTCAAACTCAACTGCCCGTGTAGGCGGCATGCCTGGGAGCTCCTTAGGAAAGACATCAGGAAACTCCGACACAACCGGTACATCTGGGCTAAACTCAGGGTCTCTCTCTATGTCCTGGACATAGCAGAGGTATACATCATTCCTCCTTCTGATTTCATGATACATGGCCATGGCGGAGATGATCTGTGTCGAAGGCTCCCTGGGCCTCTGGCGGTATGAAATGGTGACCCCAGACGGACTCCGAAGAAGCAGACGGTGCTCAGCACATAGGATTCTGCCCTGTACCGCTCCAACCAGTTCATCCCGAAAATTACATCAAAAACCAACCCGTCGAACTCTATCAAGTCGATCGGGAACTCTTCATTCTTGATTCGTACAACAACATCTCGGTGGTAGCGGGTACACCTGATCCGCTCTTTCGACGGGAGAGTGACTAGAAAGTCTGGCATCTCTTCACCGTCTAACCCTAGCCTCTTCGCAAAAGATAGCGAGATAAAAGTGTGCGAGGCTCCGGAGTCGAATAAGACCGAGGCGTCCACGCCATTAACTGGGAAGGTACCGGTGAGGATGGTGCCGCTCTTGCCGGCTTCTGCCTCATTGCAGACACTCAGTATACCTCCCGTCCCGAGTGCACAGCCTAATTTATTTCAGAAACTTATAAGTATAACGGTAATAACACGGGGGTTTACTCAAGAAATCAACACTACTTATTCATAAAACTCATCGTTACACCATGATGGTATTACATTGGCTACATCGCTCGATAACTTAACATACTTAATGCATCACATACTTAACATACAACTGGCTTCATACTTTACATGATACACATTACACATAACTTCAGAACTGTCTAAAGGTTAAGTTCAGTCTTCCAGGTTTCATGTGTGTGGCATTCATTATTGTCGGAGGCGCCGTATTCAATTTGATCTTCTTGATACCATGATACAGCATCCTCGACTGCCCACCCATGATTAACACATCTCCAGACTCCAATACTAACTTTCTTGCAAGGTCCGCACGCTTCTGCTCGCCATACATAAACACTGCGGTATCACCAATGGACCAAGACACAACGGGTACTCCTTACTAAGAGACTCGGGTGACTCGTCCTTGTCTTGGTGTAAACCCAACCTTCCACCTTTCTGGTAGAAATTGACAATACACAAATCTGCCTTGATACTTGGGATTTGTTCCGGTTCAACTTGCTGAGCAATTCCCACGGTGTGGTTAACAACCGTAAGGAATTCCTTAGGTATACTCGGTATGGTAGCTCCATCTTCAGCTCTTGTGTCCTGATATGACTTGGTGTAAGGGTTCCAATCCTTACCCATGCACATCATCTTTAAGTTCATTTTCGCTCCACTTGGGTATTCGGGTGTGTAGAAACCTCCAGGCGCTGCTCCAAGCTCGTTGCATCGTCGAATAATGTGGATTTGTGCTTCGGGTGTCAGGTATCCCTTTAATAATATCATACCTGGTTGGATAACCTGACACTGTTCTGTCGGATAGTCGGCAACGTCGATGGTGGTATCTCCGGGGTTCGGTGTGGGTGGGATTGGATAGCAAATATTGAAGGTTCCTAAGGTTTAAATTTCTAATTTAGGTGGTTTTCACATTATACTTCAACTCGTTATTCATGTGGTTATTCACTTAGTCCCTAAACACACATGCATGGAAATGCGGTAAGCAATCACTTATCTTACTTAACGGTTTAAAGGGGGTACCTGGTCTAGAAGACGATCCTGGTGCCTCTGACCGGTCCACCACGTTCAAGGCAGCCTTGCCTGCTCCTGGCCCCTTCCCCTTCTGGGAATCAGTATGTCCTTGCCCCGAGGATGGCTGATGTGTAGTTTTCGGGCCCTCAGTGGTAGCAGTGGCCTTACCCTTCCATTGCCCTCTAGGCCTATAGTTTCTGCCATCGGGGTTGCTGTAGCACTCAAAATCACGGTGCCCCAGCTTCTTGCAGTAGTGGCACTGCACTTCGTTCCCTTTGCAGTCCTTACCGGGGTGGTCACCCTTGCACCACTTGCAGAAGTAGTGGCGCTCCGGTGCAGAGCCCGTACCGGCTGCTATTACAACACACAATCAATACACACTTCACAACATAACAATACATACTTGAATCCGATATTCGAAATTAATCAGTTACCCTTGGGCGGGTGAGAGCGTAAGGGCTTAGCCGCATAGGCATAGGTGAGCTTCAGCGGCTCCTCGGTGGTAGTGGGCTGGGCTTGGCCCTTGTTATCTTGCTGTTGCCCTTCTGAGGCTGAGGGTAAGGCTTCCTCTTCTTCCCTCCTTGGTACCCTTGCGAGCTTTGGCCCTCGCTCGAGATCTTGCGCTTATGCGCATTCTCCTCGTCCCTTAGACGGACGGTGATCTCCACTTAGCAGCGGCATGATAGCACTCCTAAGTATCAAGGTGTTAGTCATGCCCCGCAACACATTTACACGCTCCATACAACATTACTCATTTACACTTAGACATCATTGGAAATTACCTGCAAGGTGTTGTACTCGGCTGGCCCCATGCCATAGCGTAGGCGGTGGCTCAACCCACTGTAGAATCGGTTTACTAAGACCGGTTCGAGTAACCAAGGTGGGTAGGAGATGAACAAGGTCGGTGAAGGCGGTGTAGTAGTCGTCCACCGTCATTTTATCTCCCTGCTTCAGACTGTCAAGCTCTAGGCGCTTCGCCTCTTGCACATGCACGGGATAGTACTTGGCCCTCAGCAATGCCGTGTACTGCTCCCAACCAAAATCCGGATCGGCCAAATTCTCGGCTCGTACGAGTTTCCACCAATTTCTAGCCGAACCCTTCAAATAGAAAGCAGCTAGTCGGACTTGGCATCAGCAGGAACAGCCAAAGTCTCATAGGCGGTCTCGAGCTCCGAGATGTACGCCTCTAGCTTAGAAGGGTCGGTTTCCCCTTTGAAAGACGGGGGCCTCAAGTCGGCCAACGCTTTCACCCAATTGGTCTCGCGTGGCTGTGGTGGTGGTGGTGGTTCTGGTTGATCCTCGCCCCCGGGCTGTTGCTGCCCCTGCTGCACTGCAGTTACTATCTGAGGTATACTTGTGCTAGGGCGGCCGCTACAGCTTCGGCCATCATCTGAGCGGTGGGGTTATCCCCCGTATCTCCTGGACCAGGCCCTCCACGGCCTCGTCCCCGCGGTCGCCCTGCCATGAACATACATGAGAGCACATTAGTACTATGCTTACAAACTTATCGCATCACTTGTTTATAACGTCCATTGGACGACAAGGTTTAAATTTCCTAACTCGGATATTCTAAGCTCGGTAATCGGTAATCAGAGCGATACTTCGCTCTGATACCACTTTTTGTAACACCCCATCCATAATTTAACACTTAATCAACAATCGCAGCGGAATCATTACTTAAACATATACCAAAAAGGGCGGTGTTACACGCCGTTAGCCACCCACGTGGCTAACAAGGCTGTTACATAAAATGTATCGGTCTGATCACACGAATGCCGAGCATATTACAACCTTACAAGAATCACCTATCCAAAAGAATGACGATATACCGAGTGTAACTGTTCAAAAATCACTAACCAACTTTACATCCACCAAAAGTAAACAACCTCGAGTGTACAAACACATACTCGGGTTCAACATCCAAAAATAACAAAATATCAACAACCTAGGATCTAAAGCCACTCTGCTTCCTCGATCCTCATCCTGTAAATAACATAGCCCCCAAGGGGGTCAGCAACCTTTTGCTGGCATGGTTAACGTGCAGCCCGCTGACTATCGGGATACACGCAACTATTTGTCATTATTACATGGCGTTGTTTTTATCATACAGCATGCATATATATAACAGGAATTATTGCAGAACAATAACAACACATACATAGTGGAACAGTTCACTTTAAGTAACAACCAACATGGTTAGTCAACTTGTAAGCCTAGAGGATGTCCTCATCTCATGTTAAGCTTAACACATAAACATTACTGTTTAGTTAGTCGGATGAGTAACTTTAACTTGAAAGATGAGACGAGCGTAGTGACCCGAACACATCAACACATAATTTCCCCCTAGCCCGAGTGGAAGTCAGGTAGGTAGGTTGGCTAAGCTATGGGAGGTCGAATTCCCCATAAAAGGAAGACTACCCTAAATAAGGAGAGAGCCGAATCGTCTGATGCAGATGTCGACACCCATACATACACGCGTGACCGGAACGACCGGATTCCTCACTCCCCGGTTAGCACTCGTTAGAAGTCCCACGATGGGAGCTTAACATAATCTCACAAGTAAGTGTTTAAGTCGGGTTAGACATACAAGGGAAGTAAGACATAACTCAACAACACACATCACAACTAAACACACATAGCCGGGTTAGAACGCTCCGTGGATTGGGAAGCGTTACTACCGGATACCGTTCTCTTACGTTCCTAGCTTTGGTCATCTAACAGTTAGCACGCATTCGAGGTTACCGGTATCGGTATTCACACGTCACATTAATAGTAAGAACTGTAAACTCGTTTCATGATTTAATCTAACAAGGTTGTAAACACACAAAAACACAAACAGCACACAAGCCGGTGTAAACCGGTAGGCAACAGACTGCAAGAAAACCATGGTCCTTGATGCGTCGTTCACCACCGAAAGTAGCTCCTATACATAATTAGTGATGTTGGTTAATTACCGTGTTTAACTCCTAAAGTTAATTACTTCACATAATTATGTTACATACTTTCACACTTAACTTACACTTAATCACTCTCCTAATGGTCATTAGAAGTCACCAAACATGTCTTAACAATCATATATTATCATTAACATTCAAATCCCCACCTTGGAAATGCTTTAAAGTACTTTCTGGCACATTTTTAGGGTGTTCCGGGTTTGTGTCCGAGTTTACAAACCCGGAACACACCGTCGCAATACTTTCTGCCCTTTTTTCGCCTGGTCCGGTTTGTATCCAGGTTTACAACCCGGACCACATACAGTTTTGACTCTCGGGTTTATTTTTGGGGTGTTCCGGGTTTGTATTCTGGTTGCAAACCCGGAACACTCCTGAAATACTCCAGAACATTATTTTTTTTTGCCATTTTTCAACCTCCAAACCAAGCCTAACCTTCTCCTAATGTTTCTACATAATTCCTAACATGTTTTTAACACTTGTTTGGCACCTTAACCTCTCTAATCCCTGGTCTAAATCATCACCCAATTCTTTGATTATATTCACCCAATTTTAAACTCTTTCCCTTTACCAACACTTAAAACACCTAGTGTTCTACATGAATTTTGACAGAGGTTCCCCATATTTCTATCATCCTCTCACACCTTGTCAAGTACACTTGCATTAATCCAACCTCCACACTCATTCTAGACACTTAGAACACATTCATTCCAGCACTTTCACAACAATAACCACAATGTGCATTAACCTTAAAAGCTTGGCTCTTAGGCCCTTAAACAACATGAATTTAAACACTGAATTTCCTCATATTATTAGCAACACCTGCACTACACTCAACATTTATTACATTTATTTTACTCAAACACAACACATTCACAAAAACACACATTAGTTTAAGGTAAGTTGTTTACCTTTGAATTTTTCTTTCAAGACTTTCCTCCTCCCTTCTTCTCTCTTGTTCCACAACCGAATACAAGGGTGTTTAAATGCTAATCTAGTGACCAAGCCCGATGGAATAGTAATGAATGTTAAGAGGTCAAACAAACTAACCCTAGAATCGAGGAATGTCTAGGTATAGAAATGAAGAGGGTTACCTTCTTTACTCCAATGGAGTAACTTGGCAATCAAAGTAGCAACTTCCAACACTTTGAAATTTTCACACGGCTGCTACAAGAATGGAACGTGGGGGTTCAAAACTGAGAAGAATGAAAATGGAGAGAACAAGGGAAAACGAGGTGCCTTGATGATTTTCTTACCTTAGGACAACAAGTAGATGATGGGCTTCAAGAATATGAAGCTTCTTCTTCAAAATATGATATACCCATGGAAATGAAGTATGGAGTTTTGAGATTTTGAAAGGTACAAAATAATCCCCAAGATGAGAGGAGTATTTTGGTGAAAGAATTTCTTGATTTGGAGCTAGGATGAAGAAGTTACAAGGAGTTGAATGTGGGTTTCTCTTTAAGGGTTTCTCGGCCTGCAAATCGCCATTGTTGGCAAATGAAGAAGAAAGAGAGCTGGGTGAGGGGAAGGAATCGTGAGACACAAAAGAAAATGAGGGAGAGAGAGAGTATAGTGTGTGAGAGGAGATAAAGTAAATGTGCTTTATTATTTCGTCCTGTAGCTAATAGAGAGGCAAAATAAAAGAGGGAGAGAGAGAGGGCAAACCGTGAGACACAAAGGAGGGGGAGAAAAGTTTAGTTTTTTTTTGTAAAAGTAGAGATGAGGTGGCATTTGGTCATTAGCAGATAACACCCGTTAATTCCCGAACTGTCAGTTTTAACAGTCCGGGTCCGGTTCCGGATTTGTTTTATTTATTTTTATGGTCCTAGACCTTGACTAATATTTAATCATAGCCATATGATTGACTATAAATTTTATTAGTCCGTTTAAACCCGTTTAAAGTTACATTCCCGGGTTTCTCGAAAAACGTGCTTTAAGGCCCGTTTTGCATTTTTAATCCACTATCTGGATCCGTTTCCTTCGGGAATTTTTCCCACATGTTCTTAATGACTAAAATAAGCCTTAGAATGTAATAATTATATATTTAACTAACATATTAAGGTTTGGGGTATTTCATGTATTTTGGGACATTTATGTGTAATTTATTTTGTGAGCAAATGTTTGTAATAAGGCCATGTATTTTAGGCCATTTTATTTATGCATTTATAAGCTTTTATTTAAGTTTAGGTGATATATAATTATTACCGAAATGAAATGGGGTCTTAGGTGTAATTAAATTAAATTTGAGGGCTTTAGAATAATAAGGCCGAAAATTAGAGGTAAAAAGGAGTTAAAATAAAGTTTATAAGATTTTATAAAGTTTTGGTGTTAAATGGTGAATTCTAGAAAGTTTGGGTACTAAACCGTAATTATAAGGAATTGTTGGTCAAGGAATATTAAGGAGGTCAACCTTGACCATATGCTAGGTTTTGACCAAAATAAATAAGTTAGATAATTATTTAAGGTTTTATAAAAGATAAGTATCTTATGGTAATATTTTTATGACATATGTGGTAAATATGTTATTACCAAAAATAAAGGGTGTACAATGGTATTTTAAACACCCATGGGCTATTAGGAATTTTTAGGAATTTATTGGGTTGTTTTTGGAATTAAAATAAACTATATATGTATAAATATAGTTATTATGTCATTATGACACTTTGGAGAAAAATAGATGGTGGAATGGTAAATACCAAGAGTATATGGGTAATAAGGATATTATAACCCTTTGGCGGAATTTGGTGATTTTTAGAATTATTAAGAGAATTTATTGAGATATGTGTATAAGATATGATTTTAATGATATGGTAAAACTATATGTTATAAATAGGGCCAAATGGCAATTATAGAATAGCACAAGGGCTGTTCGGAATTTACAAAAATAACCATAGGTTACGCTCTTTTATAAGTTAGAAATGTTATATTAAATGGGATATATAACATGGTAAAAAGAAAGGGGCAATTTTGTAAATAAAGGAAATTATGGTTTAAGGAAAGTAGAAGGTTTAGTATATGCCTATGAGGCAATACACAATAGTTTTGTATAAAAACTATAGATTATAAGTTAAAGGAAATAAAAATATCATAGCAAATGATATTAGTATTTTGGTATAACATTACATAATGTTATGTGGTCAAAAAGGAATGTAAATAAATTCAAGGGCTATACCGAAAATATAAAGGTTGGAAAATGAATTTTAGACTACGGTCTACTATGTTATAAATGTTATGACAATTAAATGGTATTAAGGTGGGTTAGATGGAATTAAAATAAGGAAGGGTACTCACATAAAATAATGTGACAAACTATAAATAAATGGGATTTATAAACTAAGGTATTTATTGAATAAACCTTAGAAGTTGTAATTATACAACATAAAATGTCACTCATGTTAGGATAATAATCTTAATATAAGTTGTACAATATGATACAACTAATGGGAATGATCATTAATAGAAGATGATAAAAAGTAACATGAATTATAAGAGTTTAGTAAACTCATGAGAATACCTAGTGGTAAAAATATATACATACACAAGAATAATGTATATAAGGAATTAAACTTAACAGTTGAAATAGTTTTGACGAACGCGTTTAAGTAACAAAGCCGACTGTTTTAGAGAAACCCGTAACAAAACTGTAGAAAACGGGGGTGAACTGTCGGGGTGACTTATTGTTCGGAAATACCGGATGTAGTTAGTCATGGAGACTGACTTATAGTTTGTATTACCGTTTAGAGTATACTTCTGACAAGGACGCTTGACGAGCTAGCGGACTACACGGAGCATAGGATCTTGCTGATTCATACTCCAACGTAATACAGTCAGGGTGAACGGTATGTAAAGGGGTTTGCCGAGTTGTCCTAAGGTTGCTCCTTGGGCTCGGATTTGGTTGATATAACTTGTATGTTGTTTTGTGTCTCTGGTTGTCTCTGAGGGCTTCCTCAGTTCAGACATCTGTGTGAGCTGTGATAAGATTGTTGTCTGAATGTGATAATTAATATGCATGAACTGTATTTATAGCTGCTTATTATTTACTGTTGTTGAGTTAACAGTATTGGTTCGTATATATGAACCTATATATATAAAACGAACTAGCGGCTATGGTGCTATCTTATATGAAATATAAGGAACGTAAGTAAAACGTTGTAGCACTATGATAATAACACATACATATTATCTGAGACTTTTGTACGGAGCATTGGCCTTTTCTATACGCCGCTCTCGTATCTAACACTGGATCCCGAGTTTACAAACTCCGGATTGGACTAATGACCTTAGTCTGCTGTGTTAGAAAATTTGGTAATGCGATGCGATGGTATAATTAATTAATTAATGGAATGGAAGTAAAGCCAAGAGGATGTGGCTTGGTGCACGCTGTGATCACAAAAACGATACCAGGATGTCCGCGTACGGGTCCGTAAGTATCAAGAAAATTTCCCGTGAGCTAGAATGGCTCGTTGGTCGGAGACTCTACCGTTGGAGTGGCTACTGCCGTGGGTGACCCGCCATAATATATGGGTAACTAGAGACATGTCGTTTTAACGAGACATTGTCACTAGGTATAACTGAACAACTAAAACAATTAAGACTTATACAGTGGCGAACAATACCATAGACGAGACTTAATACCTGTTTATTATCTCGTTGCTTCGCTTTGTTGTTCATTGGTTATACTTGTGGTTATTTTATTGTGTGATGGAGCCTACAAGGCTAAGGTAAATCAAATATGAAAACTGTACGCTACGGCGAATGTACATTGTACATTATATTGTTATTACTCGATACGTTCGATATATAAATGTTGTATGGAATATTAAATGAATGTTTGGATATTTGGATGGATGGTTGAATGTTTATGGATATTTGGATGGATGGTTAAATTTATTATGCATGTTTACTACAATATTGAATATAACTGTAAAATGGTAAAGCATGAAACCGATCTAATAATAAGACGGTTAAAAGGACAAGTGACCATTAGGGTCCAGGCCCGGCATACTCAACGTCTATCGCTGATACTACACCATTTCAGGTTGTTGATCATTGTCGGAGCTGAAGAGCAGGAACAGGGTAATTGGAGATGTTGTATAGTAATGAAGATGGTGTATGGTCTTATGGTAAGGTTATGTATTTTCAGGATTGGGTAGACGCTCACTTGTCGATGTTTATGGTTATGGACTTAGTATGATGTATAGGAGTTTCTCGTTATCACTGTGGTTAGCAGTTTGTTTATTTTGGAAGTTGGATGTAGTTAGGCTATGTTGCTCGCATGGGCGAGTAATGGCCGGTGACACCCAAGTGAGTTTTGTAATTGTTATTTATTTTCCGCTGCGAGACGTTTTTATTTATTGCTACGTGAGGGATTATATCGTGATTATGGAGAGGGGTGTTACAAGAATAATGTATATAAGGATGGATATATATATATTATGATTGGAAACCATATAATATAATGGTGGTGGTTATTACAAAAAAATAGTTACAAACTATAAGTTATGAGTTTTTGAATGCAAATATTATTTGCTAAGACAATGGATTATATAATACCATGTATTATAATGGATGGTGGGAAAATGATACAATATGAAAAATAAAACAATATAATAAGTCATGCATGCTTACATGCAACTATAGGTTATATACCTAAATTTAATGGTGGATAAGATTAAAGGAAAATAATGAATTAAACTTAACAGTCGAAATATTTTGACATACGAGTTTTAGTAACAAAGCCGACTGGTTTAGAGAAACCCGTAACAATAACAGTACAAATACGGGGATGAACTGTCGGGGTTACTTATTATTCGGAGATACCGGATGTAGTTAGTCATGGAGACTGACTTATAGTCTATTACCGTTTAGATCGTGCTTCGGACGAAGGCGCTTGACGAGCTAGTGGTCTACACTGCGCATCCTAGGTCTTGGTGAACGGTATGTAAAGGGGTTTGATCCGGGTTGTCCTAAGGAATTCCTTGGGCTCGGATTTGATTGATATCACTTGTGTGTTAAGTGTTTTGGATACATGTATGTGATTGTGTGCTACTGCATTAATTATTTATGCACGAGCGTCCTACGGGACTAACACTACGTCGACTATAGATCGACTATATAAAAACATACAATACGTTGTTGTGATGACAAGACGGTTACTGATATAATACCATAGTATTGATATTAAGTATATGGTAACCTAAGTAAAACACTTAGGACGAGTCACGACATTGTCGGTCTCTAGAGCACGGATCTCGAACATGAATATGACCTAGATTACTTCTAGGTATGTGTGAGACCCATTGGGCAGCTAACTAATAATTATTCTCCATAAGACTAAGAGCAGATCTTAAACATTATGAGAGAGAGATGGTATGAGTTGAGGTGAGGAATCCCGGTAGTTTACGAACTACTTGGTTGCGCATTTGTGATCACTGAGGGGTTCTCGATCGGGTTCCACTCCAGGTTTACCCATACGAGCCCTATTTGGATCGTGGGTCAGGTGGCAACGGCCTTTTATATGGACGTCTTATGAGACAAAAGTGAATAGTCAGGGGCCTCCGGACCCTGGCGAAATGAGCACCTTGTGTGTGCGGGAGGACTACTGTCCATGGTGAGGTTATCGGGTTGTCTTAACATGACGCCCAACTGGTATTTAATTAAACATGGCTTGGATGGATGGGGCCTTGAAGGCCAAATTAAATTAACTATGGAAACTGTACGCTACGAGGATTGTGCATTGTACATTATACTGTTATTATTCGATACGTTCGATATACAATTGTGGTTTGTGATATTTTATGATTGTTGAATTGGATGGATGGTTAAGTGTTATGAATGTTTGGATGGAGAATTATGTATATTATACATGTATATTACAGTATTGACTATAACTGTAAAATGGTAAAGCATGAAACCAATCTAATAATAAGATGGTTAAAATGACTATGTGACCATTAGGGTCCAGGCCGGCATACTCAGCGTCTATCGCTGATACTACACCATATGCAGGTTGTTGATTATCGCCGAAGCCGAAGTGCAGGAACAGGGTAATTAGAGTTTATTTCGATTACCGCACAGGAGTCTATTTGTATAACAATGAAGATGGTGATTGTATTAGAGTACAATTATGTATATTCAGGTTTGGGTAGATGCTCACTTGTCGACGTTTATGGTTATGGATTTAGTATGATGTATAGGAGTTTCTCGTTATCACGGCGGTTAGTAGTTTGTTTTTGTTGGAAGTTGGATATAGTTTGGCTTCATTACTTGCATGGGTGAGTAATGGCCGGTGACACCCGAGTGAGTATTGTTGTTAGTATTTATTCTTCCGCTGTAAGACGTTTTATTTATTGCTACGTGAGAGATTATTTCGTGATTATGGAGAGGGGTGTTACAAAAGTGGTATCAGAGCGGAGTACCGCTCTGATGACGAGGAAGTAGGTTAAGACAGTGAGCTTAGGACTTGGGAAATTATGGAGAACGTATGTGAGGTACGAGACGACTCGTCTTAAAAGATATCGTGATTAGTAACGCATATTGCGTGATCCATTAGCCTTAAAGGCGATTCAATATCTATTGGTTGTGTACGGTAAATTACCGAGTATTTATGTGACATACTGTACTACAGATGTCTGGGGGAACTAGAGGGCGTGGTACTGGTAGAGGTGGAGGCGGTGACCCCGTGAATCCAGGAGTTGCAGAGACGATTGCTGCTGTCCTTGCACAGCTTGGAACTCCGATTGGAGGAGCACCAGCCCACCCGCCACAAACCCAGGGAAACGAACTGGCTGAAGTCAATTAGCGAGACCCGACCACCTACATATTCTGGGGAGCCAGACCCCGTAGCTTTGGAGCGTTTCATTGTTGAACATGAGAAGGCCTATGAGGCTTTACAAGTACCTGCCAACCAGAAGGTTGTCATTGCTGCTTTCCATCTGAAGGATGCAGCCAGCCCTTGGTGGAGGTTGGTCAAGAACCATCACCTGGCTACGCCCGACTTTTCATGGGCTGCCTTTGTCAAGTTCCTGAGGGGGAAGTACTATCCGGCACATCTTAAGCAGAAGAAGCGCCATGAGTTCGAGACATTATCCCAGGGAGGTCTGACCGTGGATGAGTACTACGCTCGATTCATTGGTCTGCTGGACTTCATTCCCGGTGTTGATTACTCAGAGACCGTGAAGGTCGAGAAGTTCCGGGGGGGATTGTTGTTTCGCATCCAGATGACGATGGGTGCTACCCTCTACACTACCATCCAGGAGTGTTATGACGCTGCCTCGAGGACGGAGATAATGCTCCAGACTCGGGAAGAGACTCTCGGGACTAAGAAGAGAAAGAACCCTGAGGGAAAGTCTGAGGGTGGAGGAGCATCTCCAGGCGATGGCTAGAAGAAGGGAAAGAAATTCTTTCAAAAGAAAGGGCAGCAGGGTCACCAGGGAGCGAAAGGGAAAGAGCCCGTCCTTCGGTTGACCGGCCCAGCTATAGATGCTCAGCCTTTGAGATCTGCACCTCCTAAGGGTGAGAACACCTACCTCTTAATTCAATTGTGACCTTGACCTTCATATCAACAGATTTTAACTTTAACTAAATACCATCATCAGGCACCGGACAGCCCCAACGCCATTCTACTGTAAGCGTTGTGGGAGGGATCATCTTGGGGTCGACTGCGATGACCGTAAAGTTGAATGTCGGTGTTGCAAGAAAGAGGGCACCGGGAGTTCGAGTGTTGGATGAACCCAGAGAGCCGTAACTACAGGCCACCAAGGAATACTCAGAAGACCTCAGTGGGAGGATATGGAGTACCACGAGGCGGTCAGGATGATGCCAGACATCTACTGATGCTGGAGCCCAGAGAGGCAAGGGAGTAGATAGGGCATGAGTACCCTGAACTCCATGAGACCGCTGGTGGAAGATTATGCTTAATGTTGTGTACTTACCCTGGATGTTAGACAGAGCTATGTTATAAGTATGTGGGAGTGTGTCATTGACCACTTGCCTTTTGTGTATGACTTTGAGACTAGTTATGTGGACTCAATGCGAGTGACCTTGGAACCTTGACGGATTATATATATGAACAGGATGTTAACACTTACATTATCATGTAGCCCATACTCGACGATGCAGAGTCAATGAGACCGGTGATTACTGAACCAGAATTTCCACCTGCATGGCGCACTTGCTATTGCAAGCGCTATGACAAGTAAACCACTGAAATTTCCATCTGCCTTGCGCACTGACAGAGCAAGTGCTGCAACTTCAACTACTACTTTTAGTTTTATTATATATATACCAAAAAAAAAGAGTTTTTCAAACTTTTTCATACAACCTTGAGATTAGAAACCTATGAAACCTTGGGAAGACCGTTAGTCCAACCACTGCAACTGGAGAAATTATACAGCCAATGTGATGGTAAACGCACCAGTTTAATTGTTCGAGAATTGTCAGACAGGGCTTATTAGCCAAATACCATCAGAGTATACCCGCATTTATGCTAATCACTACTAGTGATAAATGTTTAGTCTTTATGGACAAACATACCTTTGTAGATGAACCACCGTCAGTGAGGATGGTTGGGAAGTGGAGAGCCAAGTTGCTCAAGCTATTGTGCAATCTGCAATATATCCAATTAAACGGATGAGGGAACGAATATGAATTATGGATGAGATGTGATCATGATAAAAAGGGAGAAAAGGAATATGTGTGCACTCAATGAGATCGAATTAGGAGAACCAATTTTGCTAAATATAGCACAAATTTTTACTTATACCGAGCTGAATAACGCCGGCTTATGGCACGAATTACCATGGATGCCACTAGGGCAATAGCACTTACAACAAGATAACCGACAACATGAACTAATAAATAACAAAAAAAAGGGATATCCATCAAGGGGAGATTGACAACAGAATACTTCACAATACCCGTGTGACAGACATTACCAGTTTACTAAATGAGACATGGGACGACCGCACTCCGATAGGAGCATGTGGGCCTGACAGACTTATTATGAGTTAGTCGGGTAAGTAGTAATGTATCAGTACGGTACCCCCATGCAAGTAGACAAGTAGTGTTAGGCACACGAGAAGTAGTCAACTCCATACTAAGGACAGTGATAAAGATTACCTCGAAGATGGACGAGAAGGGCCGCAGTTAAACCAACGGGCTAGAGAAATCAAGAACTTTCAACAGAGAATAGTAGACAGTATACAGTGAAGACAAAGAAACTAATCAAGGACGTGGAACCAAAGGAAAGAAACATGAAAACCCATTATGGATGAAAATATGTAGAATCCTCATAAGGATCGAGCAATTCTTGCAATCTAGAGGATATCTACCAGATGATTGGACAGAAACGCGTGACTACGCAATGATGAGAGACAAAGCTAATATATTAGCAGATACCTTAAGGAAGGAACAATGGACTTGGAATATACCACTCACATGAATTCGCTCATCTTATCTGTTTGACTCATTAGATATTAGCTGCTGAGAGATTACGCCTCTGCACTCTGTACGACTGAGTGTTTTAGTATTGCACTTGTGCAGTTATTAATCTAGTGGGATACAGAAAGATGCAATGGATATCAACAAGAGTGTGTGTAAAGAACTACAACTGTGTGTTACTCCGGAACAAAACCACCAGGAGACACGGATGACAAGCTTTATCTCCGTGGACATGCAGGCTAGTACGTCTTAGTATTACAAAGACAAGTGCAAAGAGCACTAAGTACTAACAATGGCCGATGTCATACAACAACTCAAGCTGCATATCAGTGAGAGTAGACACACACATGTATGCTAGTGATCCAAACAAGTGGGCACACAACAATGGAAAGAGGCAAACTGAGCCTATGTTCATGGGTTTGCACCTCAATACGGAGCGAGTGGGCCCATTAGAACGAATTCGGGAGAGAGTACAATAGATCAGTGCCTCACCCTTATGTATTGTGGGAGCCAGAAGGCTAGAGTCATACCCGTCTCTCTGATATGAGGATAATCCACGAGTTGGTAAACTTTTGAGAGCCAAGTATCCAGCGCTCCTTGTTGAGCGGCTGTTGTATACTTGTGGGGTACGGGGGCGTAACCCTTTTTAAGGGGGGTAGAGCCTCTGGCTGTGCACTTGTGTGCACTAAGTTTTGCTGTGTTTGGTATGCGGGGCATACGAGGTTGTTATTTGTTTGTTCGTATGCATTGCATACAATGAATTGGTGGTGTGCGGGGCACACGAGGTTTTGTTGGTTTGTTTGTGTGTGATGTGCACTTGTATGTATGTATCTTATGAGATACTGTTTGAATGTTTGTATTTACACCCATGTGTGTAGTACTTTCTTATACTACTTGTGATATATTTATATTGCTTTGTAGAATGATTACATATGGTATCGCTTAGATACGAAATGAATCATTGGTTATGGAATGTGGAAGGATGGTATGTTGGGGACACCTCGGGGAGGTTGTCAGGGTTGTAGAACTGATAGGAAATAATGGTGCTGATGGATCCCTATATCCATATATGATTGAGCTAACGCCACAAAGTGATGGCTATGTGTTGTATAAGCACAATACGATGTGTGTAAATGATATATCACATAGATATACATTATGGGAATGATGGGTAGTTATATATTTATATACAGACCTATTTGATTAAGCGACTTCGGGATGAAGTCTTTTTAAGGGGGGTAGATGAAATACCAAAACTAATAAAACATGGATTAAATATCTAATCACATTAATTAAGGCCTAAACATGGCTTAAAAGTCAACTGAGAACATCAGTGGTCAACACAAAGCAAGATATTGCACCCTTTGACTGGTTTAGGGTAAATAAATACCCAAATGAACTTCTTAGGACCTAAAACTTTGTCCTAAGCTTATAAAACACATTACTAAACATATTAAAATGTTGTACAACACTCCAACACAAAGAACAAGCATTTACATGCTTCAAGGTCAAATAGGGCAACATGTGCTCTAAGAAAACCTAAAGGTCTAATGACCTATAAATGATAAAAAATTGGATAACATGATCAAATATCATGTAAGGAACAAAACAAAACTGTTCTCAAAGAAATACAGAGCTCAGAAACACCCTGCGACTCAAAATGTGCACTAAAATTCCTTAAAGCACGTTTTTTGTGTATGAGCTCTAAAATAATGACTTTTTGTCACTGTAAAGACTATATTAAGTTATTATAACATTAATGTGACATGATAGACTATATTATAAAGTCTAAATAAAATTTTGAAAATAAAATCAAAATGGGCAATTTAGTATGAATAGTACCAAAAAAAAATAACATTTAACTACTTACCTTTAACCATGGTCAAAGGTCACCCATTGCCTTGACCATGGGCTGCCGACTTCATATGGCTGTCATGCCCATCCATTAAGCAATCTCCAATCAATTAGACAGCTAATTAAGTGAGTCACCAATTACTATTTGATAAAGTAAGATTAAAGAAACTTAAATGCAAAAATTTGATTACCTTCTTCATTTGTCTTGCTTCCCAGCCGAAAGCAGCTCCATTCATCCTCTCTTTTGCTCCTCTTCCATGGTAAGAACAAGCCATATTCAGAGAAGAACAACAATTACCATTGGTAAGCTTATTAAGCCTTTAAATGTTCATTTTCTTCACAATTCTTTCCTCTTTCCATGGAGCTAAGCATCAACCACTTCCATCAATGTTCTTAGGTTGTTTTGGAGGTTAATGGAGGGTGTATCTCGGCATTAACAAGGGAAGAAGGGGGAGAAAGCTAATCTTGTTCTTAAGGTATAAAAATGTGCTTTAAGCACATATCTTTTGGTTCCCTTCAAATTCGGTTATGAAATTTTATTCCTAGCCTTATTATCTTCATCTTAACATACTTATTCAGTTGGTATACCAAGAGCTTCAAGGAATAACCAAATCCAAGCCAAAAACACCATTTTAGGCATTTTAATCAAGGTAAAAATTAGCCATCTTCTAATCTGTGCTATACCAGTTTAAAGCTTGGTTTTAGTAGATCTTTTGATGATCTTTACCTACTGTAAATATAGGCCGAAGATACATCACCGTTGCCTTGGTATTCTAAGGTAAATTTACATTGAAAATTGACATTAAACACTTCTTATGGTTAGATCTTGCTTGGAGACTAATCATGCCTTAATTGCTGTTTTAAAACATGTAAACTAAGCTGTGGAAAAATTATTCCTAAGCAGCCATGGCCAAACAAGGCCTATACTTGGCAAAAACAAGGTATAAATCACTTAAACCTACACTTGGTATATTAATATGTGTTTATACATATGTATATATATGTGCCGTGAGTGAATGGTTATATTAAGGTCTTATTTTGACCTTAGGTGTTTAAGGAATGGTTCAGTAAATTTTATAACTAATTAATTAACATAATTGTCAAATTTAAGACATTATGTGGAAAAATGGTAAACATGGAAAAGATGTGGTAAGGGCCGAGAGTTTAATGCATTTTTGGGCATTTATGTGTAATTTATTTTATAAGCTAATGTTTGTAATAAGGCCATGTACTTTAGGCCATTTTATTTATGCATTTATAAGCTTTAATTAAGTTTAGGTGCTAAAAATAAATTACCGCAACGAATTGGGGTTTTAATGTAAATAAATTAAATTTGGGGGCTATATATTAATAAAGCCGAAAATTAGAGGTTTAAATGAGTTTATATAAAAATTATAAGATTATATAAAGTTTTAGGGTTAAATGGTAATTTCTAGAAAATATGGGGTATAAACCGTAATATATGGTTATTGATGGTCAAGGAAATATTAAGGTGGTCACCTTGACCATATGGTAGGTTTTGACCAAATTAGATAAGTTAAATAACTTATTTAAGGTTTTATAATAAGATAAGTATTTAATTGTAACAATTTTATAACATGTGGTAAATATGTTATTACCGAAAGTTAAGGGTGTATAATGGTATTATAAACACCCATGGGCTATTAGGAATTTTTAGGAATTTATTGGGTTGATTTTGGAATTAAGATAAACTATATATGAATAATATATAGTTATTATGTCATTATGACACTTTGGAATAAAAGATGGGGTGGAATAGTAATAAGCGAGAATATATGGGTTAGTAATGTTAATTATAACCCTTTGGTGAAATTTGGTGATTTTTAGAATTATATAGAGTATTTGTTAAGATATATGTATAATATATAGTTTTAATGATATTATTAAACTATATGTTATAAAGTGGGCCAAATGGCAATTATAGGGATTTGGTGGGTCTGTTCGGAAATTACAAAAATATAACCATAGGTTATACCATTTATAAGTTAAAAATGTTATATTATATGATATATAACATGGTATAAATAATGGGGTGAATTTGTAAATAAAGGAAACTATGGATTATGGAAAAGAATAAGGTTTTTATATGGTGCCCATGCGGCAATATATATATAGTTTTGTATAAAAACTATAGGTTGTAAATTAAAGGAAATAAAGATATCATATTATAAGATATTAGTATATGGTATAACATTACATAATGTTATGTGGTCAAAATGGAATTTAAATAAATAAGGTGCTGTACCGAATTATTAAAGGTTGGAAAATGAATTTTAGACTAAGGTCTACAATGTTATAACAATTATATGGTTTAGGTGGGAATTAATATAAGTAGGGATATTCACGTTAAATAATGTGACAAACTATAAATAAATAAGATTTATAAACTAAGGTATTTATTGATTAAACCTTAGGAGTTGTAATTATACAACATAAAATGTTACATAATATTGGGATAATAATCTTAATATAAGTTGTACAATATAATACAACTAATGGGAATAATCATCTAATATAAGATGATAAAATGTAACATATAATATAAAAGTTTTATAACTCATGGAATTTACCTATATGGTACATATATACATAAACAAGAATAATGTATATAAGGATGGATATATATTATGGTTGGAAACCATAATATAATGGTGGTGGTTATTACAAAAAAATAGTTACAAACTATAAGTTATGAGTTTATGAATGCAAATATTATTTGCTAAGACAATGGATTATATAATACCATGTATTATAATGGATGGTGGAAAATGATACAATATGAAAAATAATACAATATAATAAGTCATGCATGCATACATGCAACTATAGGTTATATACCTAAATTTAATGGTGGATAAGATGAAAGGAAAATAATGAATTAAACTTAACTGTCGAAATATTTTGACATACGAGTTTTAGTAACAAAGCCGACTGGTTTAGAGAAACCCGTAACAAATAACAGTAGAAATACGGGGATGAACTGTCGGGGTTACTTATTATTCGGAGATACCGGATGTAGTTAGTAATGGAGACTGACTTATAGTTTATTACCGTTTAGATCGTGCTTCGGATGAAGGCGCTTGACGAGCTAGTGGTCTACACTGCGCATCCTAGGTCTTGGTGAACGGTATGTAAAGAGGTTTGATCCGGGTTGTCCTCAGGAATTCTTTGGGCTCGGATTTGATCAATATCACTTGTGTGTTAAGTGTTTTGGATACATGTATGTGATTGTGCGCTACTGCATTAATTATTTTGCACGAGCGTCCTACGGGACTAACACTACGTCGACTATAGATCGTGAAATACCCCAAACCTTAGTATGTTGTTTAAACATTTAAATATGGTATATTAAGACTAAAAAGAGTCTTAGAAACATTAGTAAACAATTTAAACCATAGAAAACACAAATAAATGCCTTAAAGTCAATTAGGGCTAAAATGTGTTCTAAGCTTGGGATAAGCTTGGTTAAGACCTAATGAGCTTACCAAGAAGTTATTTATATACTAATGAACATATTAAACCAATTATCAAAGAAAACCAAGCTTGAAAACAAGTTAAAAACAAAATGTGCTTTAAGGAGTCTTAAAGCACATTTTTGAAAAATTGTCTTGTAAATGAGTTTTGAATGGCTAAATGTCCATCATTACTCTTTAATTAATATGTGTACTACTTAGTATCACGTTGGAAGTCTATATCAATGGGAAATCAAAAATTTCACATCTATGTGTCTTGTTTTAGTGAATAGTAACAAAATAAGCAAGTTTATAACATATGTTTATATAAGTAATTAAATTGGCCAACAAAGACTAAAATACCCTTAGTAACATAAAGGGGGCCGGTTTTTATGGTAATGAGTCACCACATATGCTAGTTTATTAAGTAAACAAATGATGGCTAATAGTTACTATTTACTTTAATATATAAATATCTTCTAAAAGCAATACCAATCTTCATTCTCTCATTCCTCTTCATTTCACACGTCTTCAACCTCTCTTCTATCTACTTCTTGCTCTCCATTCACGGTTTGCAATAGTACTACACATAATACCATCTTTGACCACTTATATCTCCTAGCTCATTTTGCCAAATCAAATTCTAAGACCACCATTCTCTTCCTCTCATCAAGCTCTTCAATTCTATCCTTTCAAAATCTCAAGAGCTCCATTTTGGTGCCAAGAAGAATCTCCAAGGGAGGAGCTTGAGCTCATCTTTTCACATATTATTGTTCTCCTTTGCTTCAGGGTAAGGAAACTCAAAGAAAAATGATGTTTCCCTTATGTTTTTGTGTTGTCCGAAAATCACCCTTAATGGTGTCCTTATGTTGCTTTGTTCTAGCTCCATTTCAACCTTTCATGGACTAGGTGGAGTCCTCTCTTGATATATATTCAAACTCTCTTCAAGTTCTAAGGTAAAACAACTATCTTAATGTTTTTAAAACAATGTAATATCTAGGGTTTACAATGAGTTTAAGCTTGAAGCTTGAATGCTCATTACCTTGCTTGTATATTATTTAGAAGTTGACAAACAATCAAAAGCCTTGCCGATTTAGTCAAGGAAACAAGAAAGAAGTTGTGAGGAAAAGAGGTAAATGTGCTAACCTAATGTGGTTTAAAGTCTTAGGAGAAATGAGCTTATATTGCTTATTAAAATGATCTAGGAGCCAATGGTGAATGACTTAGTAAAATGTTCTCAAGGGCTTAGTAAAAGGCATATGTATTGTTGGGTGTATTTGCAGGTCAAAGGCAAATATAATGTGGGAAATTCAGTGTTTATGATTTATGCATCTTAAGGGCCTAAGAGCCATGTTATTTAAGGGCCTAAGTGCCAAGCAATTTAAATTATGCACTATATTGTGATGTAGTGCTAAATGAGTGAAGTTTTGTGTATAAGAATGTGTTTGATGGATTTTAGTGTCCTTGATTGTTTAATGGTGAAAACAATGTGTTTTGGTTTAGTAATGTTCTAGGAGAACCCATGTCAAAATTTAGATAATGTATAAGAAGCTTTAGGTGTTTAAAATGAGTTTTGGTAAGTTAGGAAGTGTTTAGAATGGTTAAGTGTTCTACTAGTGAAAGAAGCATGCATTATGGTATTCTAAGATGTAAAAAAGGACTTAGGCAATGTTTTAGAGGATTTAGAGTGCAAATGAGTGTTTTTGGATACTTCAAGACCATGGTGAGATTGTGTTTAGGACTTGGGTAATGTTGGTGACTAAGGAAGAAGTGGTTTGTTGCATGGAGGAGCTATAAACTTGTAAAGATGTCAAGGAGTTTGGTTAGGAAGAAAAGATGCTTGGGAGATGATGTTGTGGAGAGGAGGAAGCATTTTGGTATAGTGATTATCATAGGTGAGAAACACCATTTAGAAACCTTGTAAGAAATGTTACAAGTGTTGGTGAATTTTAAGAGAAAATCTAGTAACAAGTTAGACAAGGAACTAGGTGTGTTTAAGATGATATTTTTGCATTAGAATATACCTAAGATCATTGGGAGGTTTATACATTTAATGAGTAAGGAGAACCATTGCAACAAGACTTAGAAAATGTTCAAAATGTAAATCTGTAGCAGTGGTCCGAGACTTAGGTCTTGGATAATGTCCCGGACCATGCATTTAAAAGGGCCGAGGATTTTACATAGCCTTGGTCCGGTACTTAGGTTATGTAAGAAGTACCAGACCACCCCCTGATTTACCCCGAGAGAATTTGCCTATGTTGGTCCGGGACTTAGGACCCGTATGAAGTCTTGGACCACCCCATTAAAACAGGCTGAGGGTTTTGTTAAGTGTAGGTCCCGGACCTTAGTTGGGGACCAAGTCCCGGACCACTTTAAAAGTTAGTTTAAGGTTAGATAATGATGTCTAATGATGGGGATTAGTTAGTAATGATGTTATAAAGTTATATAAGGCATGTTAGGAGTGTAATAATGATAATTTAAAGGTGAGAAGTTATAACAAAGTGTGAATACAAAATAACTAGTTAAGTGAAGTAAAAGTTAACAATGGATTAGTACATTAATTAACCGACGTTACTAATTGTGTATAGGATTCTAAAGAAGGTGGAAACCAGTCGAAGCAAGGACCAAGGTATGGTTTTCTTGCAGTCTGTTGCCTACCGGTTACACCGACTTGTGTGTTGTTTGTTTTTCTGTATGTTTACAACCTTGTAAGACTTAATTCGTGTAATGAGTTTACAGTTGTTTATACTATTGTGATGTTATGACGTGACTCATTTCCCTTGTGTGTGTCTAACATGACTTACCACTTGCTTGTGAATTGTTGTTAAGTTCCACTGTTGAACTTCTAACAAGTGCTAACTGGGAAGTGAGGAATCCGGTTGACCGGTCATGCATGTAAGTTTAAGAGTAGATATCTGAATCAGATTCGACTCTTATGTTGTTAAGATTGTTCTCCTTAATTTGGCGTTCGATCTCCCGCTAGCTTCCTCCAAAGCTTACCTATTCTGATTCTGACATCGGTTTAGTGGGAACATGTGTTTGTGTGGTGTGTTCGGGTCACAATATCCGAACCATCTGTGACTTAAGTTACTCGTTCGAATTACAGAACGGTAATGAGTGTGTGTAACGAGCTTAACATGAGAGTGAACCATTCTCTAGGCTCCTTGTGTTGTTTACCTTCTTGGTTTGTTATTGTGGAAAGTAAATCCACTGTGTATGTGAAGTTGTGCTATGCAATAATGTTGCTATGCCATATGTATGTGTTATATGTTAAAATGAATGCCATGTCATCATGACAATTAGTTGCGCGTATCCCGGTAGCTGATGGGCTGCTGCGCGTTAACCATACCAGCCAAGGGTTGCTGACCCCCTCGGGGGCTCCATATTTTTACTGCAGGATGAGGATCGAGGAAGCAGAGTGGCTGTAGATTCTAGGCTGCAGATGTACTTTTGGTTATTTTGGATGTTGAGCCCGGGATGCGCCTGTGCTCCCGTGGCATTATATTTTGGTACTGATCGTGTTACAGATGACAGTGGAGTTATATGTACAGTATACAGTGACAGTTTATATTAAATACTCGGTATGTTGGTTATGTATATATGGTTGATGTTAGTACCTAATGCTCGGGAGTCTGATCATCAGACCGGTACACTTGTATTTATTCTGCCTTGTTAACCACGTGGGTGGTTGACGGCGTTATAGCACCAAATCGTTTAGTTATTGTTTAGTTATTTTTCCGCTGCGATTTCGTCTAATGTTAAGTGCGTAGTAGGGGTGTTACAAAAAGTGGTATCAGAGCGAAGTATCGCTCTGATGACTAGAATACCGAGCTTAGGAATATACCGAGTTAGGAAACCTAACCACAGTTACCTAAGTGAACAGTTATGGAAAGGTTAACCACTGACTAAGTGTGGAGATACCTTGTTTTCGGGGAAACGTTACAACCGTTAGAACCGATAAGTGTGCAAGCACAATGCTAATACATGTTCGTGTGAATTCAGATGTCAGGTAGACCACGAGGTCGGGCCGCGGGCGCGGCATTGGTGATACTGGGAACCAGGGGGAGAACCCTACGGCGTAAGTCATGGCCGATGCTGTAGCGGCCGCCGTAGCCCAAATGGTCCCACAACTTGTAGCTGTAATTCAGCAGGGGCCACAGCCCGAAGTTCAACCACCACTGCCACCGCCACGAGAGACCAACTGGGTCAAGGCATTGGCAGATTTGAGAACCCCATCGTTTCATGGGGGAGACCGACCCACGTAAGCTGGAGGCGTATATCTCCGAGTTGGAGACCGCCTACGAGACCTTGGATGTGCCTGCTGAAGTCAAGGTCCGTCTTGCCGCTTACTACCTGAAGGGTTCGGCACAAAGTTGGTGGAAGCTTGTGAGAGAGGACTGGATGGCGGATCCTCAGTTTGGTTGGAGAGAGTATACGGCTCTGCTGCGAGCTAAGTATTACCCTGTGCATGTTCAAGAGGCTAAGCGCCTAGAGCTGGATAGTCTGAGGCTGGGGGATAAGATGTCGGTCGATGAGTACTACACTGCATTCACCGGCCTTATCCACCTATTACCGGACCTGGGATACTCGAACCGGGTGCTGGTAAACCGTTTCTATAACGGTCTCAGCCACCGTCTTCGCTATGGGATGGGGCCAGCTGAGTATACTACCTTGCAGGTAATTAGAATACAGTGTGATGTGAATAAGTGTAATCCATAAGTGAATATTAATGTGAGTTTGTGAGTATGTTTTGCGGGGCATGACTGACATCCTAAATCCAGGAGTGCTATCATGCCGCTGCTAAGGTTGAGATTACCGTCCGTCTAAGGGACGAGGAGAGGAGAACACGCACAAGCGCGCAAGGCCACGAGCGAGGGCCAGAGTCCGCAGGGGCACGGGGGAGGAGAAGAAGAAGAAGAAGAAGAAGCCTTCCCAGCCCCAGAAGAGTCAGCACCAGGGTGACAAGGGCCAAGCCCAAACCACCACAGCTGAGGAGCCACTGAAGCTCACATATGCATACGCGGCGAAACCCTACGCTCTTACCCGCCTAAGGGTAATTATTTAATCATGTGTGTCAAGTTGAAGAGTATGTTGTTAAGTTATGAAGTAAGTATTGATTGTGTACGGTGATAACAGCTAGCACGGGTTCTGGACCGGAGCGCCACTACTACTGTAAGTGGTGTAACGGCGACCACCCCGGCAAGGACTGCAAAGGAAATGACGTGCAGTGTCGCTACTGCGAGAAGTGGGGTCACCGTGACTATGAGTGTTACCGGAACCCCAACAGCAGAGTCAACAAGCCCAAGGGGCAGTGGAAGGGTAAGGCCACAGCGACCATCGATGGCCCGAAGACGGCTAACCAGCCACCCACAGATCAGAGGAGCACTGATTCCCAGAAGGGGAAGGGGTCGGGACCTAGCAAGGCCACCTTCATGTGGTGGACCGGTCTGAGGCGCCAGGGCCCTCTACTAGACTAGGTACCGCCTAAACTGTTGAGTGGAATAAGTGATTGCATACCGCATTTCATGCATGTGTGTTAGTGAGTCCAAGTGTACTACCATGTGAGTAAAGAATTAAAGTATAGTGTGAAAGTCACCTAAATAGGTAATTTGGAAATCTAGGAACCTTCAATATTTGTTATCCAATCCCACCCACACCAAACCCTGAAGAAACCACCATCAGCATCACCGACTTTCCTATGGAGCAATGTCAGGTCATCCAACCAGGTATGATACTCTAAATGGATACCTGACACTGGAAGCACAAATCCACATCATCAGACGATGCAATGAACTGGGAGCAACACCCGGAGGTTTCTACACACCGAATACCCGAGTGGATCAAGAATGAAATTGAAGATGATGTGCATGGGTAAGGACTGGAATCCTTACACCAAGACATATCAAGAAGTGCGAGCTGAAGATGGAGCAACGGTACCGAAGATACCTGAGGAGTTCCTTGCGGTCGTTAACCACGCCGTGGGAATTGCTCAGCAAGTTGAAACGGATTCCAATTCTAAAGCAGCAGATTGTATTGTGAACTTCTACCAGAAAGGGGGACGATTAGGTTTACACCAAGATAAGGACGAGTCACCCGAGTCTCTAAGTAAGGGAGTGCCCCTGGTGTCTTGGTCCATTGGTGATACCGCAGTGTTTATATATGGCGAGCAGAAGCGTGCTGATCTCGCAAAGAAGTTAGTGTTGAAATCAGGAGATGTACTAATCATGGGTGGGCAGTCAAGGATGCTATATCATGGCATCAGGAAGATCAAACTGAATACCGCACCATCGGCAGTGATCAATGCCACACACATGAAACGGACGTTTGAATTTGACCTTCAGACAGTTTTAAAGCCTTGTATAATTATGTAATGTGTTAAGCCAGTGTATGTTAAGGATGTTATATATGTGTTAGTTATGTCAACAGTGTAAACCAATGTATGATGTAAGAAGAGTGTGTTAATCAATAAAGTGGACTTGTTCGAAGTATATCAATCGTGTTATTACCAAATACTTATTAGTTTGCCAATGAATTAGGCTGTGCACTCGGAACGGGAGGTATACTGAGTGTCTGCAATGAGGCAAAAGCCGGCAAGAGCGGCACAATCCTCACCGGTACCTTTCCAGTCAATGGCGTGGACGCTTCGATCTTGTTCAACTCCGGAGCCTCACATACATTTATTTCGCTATCCTTGCGAAGAGGCTGGGGTTAGACGGTGATGAGATGCCAGACTTCCTAGTCACTCTCCCGTCGAAAGAGCGGATCAGGTGTACCCGCTACCACCGAGATGTTGTTGTACGAATCAGAGATGAAGAGTTCCGATCGACTTGATAGAGTTCGACGGGCTTGGTTTTGATGTGATTGTCGGGATGAACTGGTTGGGGCGGTACAAGGGCAGAATCCTGTGTGCCGAGCATCGTCTGCTTCTTCGGAGTCCATCTGGGGTTACAATATCTTACCTCTAGAGGCCAGGGAGCCTTCGACTCAGATCATCACCGCCATGGCTATGTATCGTGAACTACGACGAGGGAATGATGTATACCTCTGCTATGTCCAGGACATAGAGAGAGACCAGAGTTTAGCCCAGATGTGCCGGTAGTGTCGGAGTTTCCTGATGTATTTCCTAAGGAATTGCCGGGCATGCCGCCAGCACGGGAAGTTGAGTTTGAGATTGATTTGGTTCCGGGCACCGGACCAATTGCGAAGGCGCCCTATCGTATGGCTCCAGCAGAGATGACAGAGCTCAAGGAGCAGCCGAGAGACCTACTCGACAAGGGATTTATCCGCCCTAGCGTTTCACCATGGGGTGTGCCGGTCCTCTTCGTGAAGAAGAAGGACGGTAGTCTCCGCCTGTGTATTGACTATCGTGAGCTGAATGCAGTTACTGTGAAGAACCGTTACCCTTTACCACGCATCGACGATTTATTCGACCAGTTGAGAGGAGCATCAGTATTCTCCAAGATAGATCTACGATCCAGATACCATCAGATTGCCATCCGTGACAGTGATATTGAGAAGACAGCATTCAGAACAAGGTATGAACATTATGAGTTTACGGTTATGCCGTTTGGTCTATCCAATGCACCAGCTAAGTTCATGGACTTAATGAACCGCTTGTTCCAAAATCAATTGGACAAGTTAGTGGTAGTCTTCATCGACGATATTCTTGTGTACTCGAAATCGAGAGGTGAGCATGAAAGCCACCTAAGAAATGTGTTACAAACATTGAGAAAGAATCAGTTATATGCTAAATTTTCAAAGTGTGAGTTTTGGTTGAACCAAGTATCCTTTCTTGGTCATGTGATTTATGAGGCCGGGATCGCTGTTGATTCGGCAAAGATTGATGCAGTGCGCACCTGGCCTAGGCCGAAGACAGTTACCGATATCAGGAGCTTCCTCGGTCTGGCAGGTTATTATAGGAGGTTGTGAAGGACTTCTCCAGTGTCTCGAAGCCGATGACTTCCTTGATGAAGAAGGATGCACCATTCAAGTGGACAGTCGACTGTGAGAGTTCTTTCCAGAGTCTCAAGGATGCTCTGACATCTACACCAGTCCTGACTATACCAGATGGTTTTGAGGTCTATTGCGACGCATTAGGCAGAGGTATGGGTTGTGTGTTGATGCAACACGGGAAGGTCGTAGCTTACGCCTCCCGACAGCTGAAGAAGCATGAAGAGAACTACCCTACCCACGATTTAGAACTGGGGGCCATTGTCTTCGCATTGAAGATATGGCGACATTATTTGTATGGGGTAAGTGTGACAATTTATTCTGACCACAAAAGTTTAAAGTACTTGTTCACTCAGAAGGAGTTGAACATGAGACAAAGAAGGTGGGTCGAGTTCTTAAACGACTACGACATCAATTTACAGTATAAAGAGGGTAAGGCAAATGTGGTAGCTGACGCATTGAGTCGCCGAGCACACTCTCTCCATTCGCTAGTCTCTCATACTGGCTTGGTTGAAGAGGTGCGGAGTGCTCAGATGATGGATCAGTATATGTTGGAGATCAGGCAGAAGCTTATTGATGGCACATTCGAGGGTCAGAAGTATGACTTCCGACTCCACGAGGATGACCTGGTTAGGCTGAATGGCCGACTGTGTATTCCGAGGAGTAGCGCTGAGCTGAAGGAGCGCATACTGAGTGAATCCCATTGTTCTACGACTTCGATTCACCCCGGAGCTTTAAAGATGCACAAGGGTATGAAACGTTATTTTTGGTGGACTGGAATGAAAAAGGATGTAAATGATTATGTAAGGTGTGTCATGACTGTGAGGTCTCACTTGCAGAAGGTCAGTTTGAGCACCGACGGCCTGGTGGTATGGTGCAGCCAATGCCAGTGCCTGAGTGGAAGTTCCATGACATTTCTATAGACTTCGTAGTAGGGCTTCGCCTACAAGGGGAGGTCCGAATATGATTTGGGTTGTGTTGTTGACCGACTGACCAAGGTGGCTCAATTCATACCGATGAAGGACACCTGGAAAGTGGCAAAACTAGCAGAGCTCTTCGACAGAGAGATTGTAAGACATCATGGGGTACGAAAACAATTGTGTCTAAAGGGATACCAGATTCCTCTCAAGGTATTGGAAATCCACACGGGAAGCGCTTGGTACGAGCTGAAGCTAAGTACAAACGTTCCACCCACAGACAGATGGTCAGAGTGAGCGCACCATCCAGACACTTGAGGATATGTTACGTGCATGTGCACTTGACTTTCAGACCAGCTGGATTGATAAGTTACATCTAATCGAGTTTAGTTACAACAACAGTTACCATGCTTCGATCAAGATGTCTCCCTTCCAGGCTTTGTACGGTAGACCATGCCGCACGCCATTATGCTGGGATGAGTCGAGTGAGACGGTCATTATAGGACCAGAGTATCTGGAACAAGTTCAAGCAGAAGTTCGCCAGATCCGGGCTAACATGAAGGCAGCTCAGGATAGACAGAAGTCATACGCTGATGTGCGCAGACGTGACTTGGAGTTCGCCGGGGCGATCAGGTATTTCTTAGGGTATCCCCCATGAAGGGAGTATTTTGTTTTGGCCAGAAAGGCAAGTTGAGCCCGAAATATGTGGGGCCTTATGTTGTGATGGAGCGGATCGGCCTGGTAGCTTACAGACTTGATTTACCCGCCGAGCTGGGCAAGGTGCATGATGTATTTCATGTGTCCCAGTTGAAGAAATATATGTCTCATCCGTCTCATGTGCTTCAGCCTGAAAGGCTAACCTTAGAGCCGACCATGCGATCAGTGGAGACTGGTACGGATTCTGGATACTATGACTCGAGACACTCGCCATAAGTCTGTGAGACTGGTGAAGGTCCTCTGGTCTAACCAGGACGTCAAGGAGGCCACTTGGGAGCTGTAAGATAAGATGAAGGCGAAGTACCCGTCATTATTTACTTCTTAGTGTTTATGTGTATAGGGTACGGGACGTACCCCTTTTTAAGGGGGGTAGAGCCGTTTTGGTTGTGTGAACGACGTGTATTTAAATACATCATCGATGTTATGTTGTATGGACCTTGTGTCGATGTTATGTTGTATGGACCTTGGTCCGATGTTATGTTGTATGGACCTTGTGTCCGATGTTATGTTGTATGGATTGTGTCCGATGTTGTTGTAAGTATGACCGTGTATTTGAATGACGTTGTTGTATGGACCTTGTGTCCAATGTTATGTAAGTGTGTTGTCAATGTTGTTATGGAAATATTGTTTATATGTATTCCCGTGTTCTAATATTTAGGATATGTGGAAGTGTGAACTTTGAGGACAAAGTTCTTTTAAGGGGGGTAGATTGAAATCCCCAAACCTTAGTATGTTGTTTAAACATTTAAATATGGTATATTAATACTAAAAAGAGTCTTAGAAACATTAGTAAACAATTTAAACCATAGAAAACACAAATAAATGCCTTAAAGTCAATTAGGGCAAAATGTGTTCTAAACTTGGGATAAGCTTGGGTAAGACCTAATGAGCTTACCAAGACCTTATTTATATACTAATGAACATATTAAACCAATTACCAAAGAAAACCAAGCTTGAAAACAAGTTAAACACAAAAATGTGCTTTAAGGAGTCTTAAAGCACATTTTTGAAAATTTGTCTTGTAAATGAGTTTTGAATGGCTAAATGTCCATCATTACTCTTTAATTAATATGTGTACTACTTAGTATCACATTTGGAAGTCTATATCAATGGGAAATCAAAAATTTCACATCTATGTGTCTTGTTTTAGTGAATAGTAACAAATAAGCAAGTTTATAACATTTGTTATATAAGTAATTAAATTGGCCAACAAAGACTAAAATACCCTTAGTAACATAAAGGGGCCGGTTTTTATGGTAATGAGTCACCACATATGCTAGTTCATTAAGTAAACAAATGATAACTAATAGTTACTATTTACTTTAATATAAATATCTTCTAAAAGCATACCAATCTTCAATCTCTCATTCCTCTTCATTTCACACGTCTTCAACCTATCTTCTATCTTCTTCTTGCTCTCCATTCATGGTTTGCAATAGTACTACACATATACCATCTTGACCACTTATATCTCCTAGCTCATTTTGCCAAATCAATTCTAAGACCACCATTCTCTTCCTCTCATCAAGCTCTTCAATTCTTCCTTTCAAAATCTCAAGAGCTCCATTTGGGGCCAAGATAATCTCATGGGAGGAGCTTGAGCTATCTTTTCACATATTATTGTTCTCCTTTGCGTCAAGGTAAGGAAACTCAAAGAAAAATGATGTTTCCCTCATGTTTTTGTGTTGTCCGAAAATCACCCTACTGGTGTCCTTATGTTTGCTTTGTTCTAGATCCATTTCAACCTTTCATGGGCTAGGTGGAGTCCTCTCTTGATATATATTCAAACTCTCTTCAAGTTCTAAGGTAAAACAACTATCTTAATGTTTTTAAAAAAATGTAAAATCTAGGGTTTACAATGAGTTTAAGCTTGAAGCTTGAATGCTCATTACCTTGCTTGTATATTATTTAGAAGTTGACAAACAATCAAAAGCCTTGCCGATTTAGTCAAGGAAACAAGAAAGAAGTTGTGAGGAAAAGAGGTAAATGTGCTAACCTAATGTGGTTTAAAGTCTTAGGAGAAATGAGCTTATATTGCTTATTAAAATGATCTAAGGAGCCAATGGTGAATGACTTAGTAAAATGTTCTCAAGGGCTTTGTAAAAGGCATATGTATTGTTGGGTGTATTTGCAGGTCAAAGGCAAATATATGTGGGAAATTTAGTGTTTATGATTTATGCATCTTAAGGGCCTAAGAGCCATGTTATTTAAGGGCCTAAGTGCCAAGCAATTTAAATTATGCACCATATTGTGATGTAGTGCTAAATGAGTGAAGTTTTGTGTATAAGAATGTGTTTGATGGATTTTAGTGTCCTTGATTGTTTAATGGTGAAAACAATGTGTTTTGGTTTAGTAATGTTCTAGGAGAACCCATGTCGAAATTTAGATAATGTATAAGAAGCTTTAGGTGTTTAAAATGAGTTTTGGTAAGTTAGGAAGTGTTTAGAATGGTTAAGTGTTCTACTAGTGAAAGAAGCATGCATTAAGGTATTCTAAGATGTAAAAAGGACTTAGGCAATGTTTTAGAGGATTTAGAGTGCAAATGAGTGTTTTTGGATACTTCAAGACCATGGTGATATTGTGTTTAGGACTTGTGTAATGTTGGTGACTAAGGAAGAAGTGGTTTGTTGCATGGAGGAGCTATAAACTTGTAAAGATGTTCAAGGAGTTTGGTTAGGAAGAAAAGATGCTTGGGAGATGATGTTGTGGAGAGGAGCAAGCATTTTGGTATAGTGATTATCATAGGTGAGAAACACCATTTAGAAACCTTGTAAGAAATGTTACAAGTGTTGGTGAATTTTAAGAGAAAATCTAGTAACAAGTTAGACAAGGAACTAGGTGTGTTTAAGATGATATTTTGGCATTAGAATATACCTAAGATCATTTGGGAGGTTTATACATTTAATGAGTAAGGAGAACCATTGCAACAAGACTTAGAAAATGTTCAAAATGTAAATCTGTAGCAGTGGTCCGGGACTTAGGTCTTGGATAATGTCCCGGACCATGCATTTAAAAGGGCCGAGGATTTTTACATAGCCTTGGTCCGGTACTTAGGTTATGTAAGAAGTACCGGACCACCCCCTGATTTACCCCCGAGAGAATTTGCCTATGTTGGTCCGGGACTTAGGACCCGTATGAAGTCCCGGACCACCCCATTAAAACAGGCCGAGGGTTTTGTTAAGTGTAGGTTCGGGACCTTAGTTGGGGACCAAGTCCCGGACCACTTTAAAAGTTAGTTTAAGGTAGATATGATGTCTAATGATGGGGATGAGTTAGTAATGATGTTATAAAGTTATATAAGGCATGTTAGGAGTGTAATAATGACAATTTAAAAAGGTGAGAAGTTATAACAAAGTGTGAATACAAAATAACTAGTTAAGTGAAGTAAAAGTTAACAATGGATTAGTACATTAATTAACCGACGTTACTAATTGTGTATAGGATTCTTCGAAGGTGGAAACCAGTCGAAGCAAGGACCAAGGTATGGTTTTCTTGCAGTCTGTTGCCTACCGGTTTACACCGGCTTGTGTGTTGTTTGTTTTTCTGTATGTTTACAACCTTGTAAGACTTAATTCATGTAATGAGTTTACAGTTGTTTATACTATTGTGATGTTATGACGTGACTCATTTCCCTTGTGTGTGTCTAACATGACTTACCACTTGCTTGTGAATTGTTGTTAAGTTCCACTGTTGAACTTCTAACAAGTGCTAACTGGGAAGTGAGGAATCCGGTTGTTCGGTCATGCATGTAAGTTTAAGAGTAGATATCTGAATCAGATTCGACTCTTATGTTGTTAAGATTGTTCTCCTTAATTTGGCGTTCGATCTCCCGCTAGCTTCCTCCAAAGCTTACCTATCCTGACTTATGATCGGTTTAGTGGGGACATGTGTTTTGTGTGGTGTGTTCGGGTCACAATATCCGAACCATCTGTGACTTAAGTTACTCGTTTGAATAACAGAACGGTAATGAGTGTGTGTAACGAGCTTAACATGAGAGTGAACCATTCTCTAGGCTCCTTGTATTGTTTAACCTTCTAGGTTTGTTATTGTGGAAAGTAAATCCACTGTGTATGTGAAGTTGTGCTATGCAATAATGTTGCTATGCCATATGTTAAAATGAATGCCATGTCATCATGACAATTAGTTGCGCGTATCCCGGTAGCCGATGGGCTACGCGTTAACCATACCAGCCAAGGATTGCTGACCCCCTCGGGGGCTCCATATTTTTACTGCAGGATGAGGATCGAGGAAGTAGAGTGGCTGTAGATTCTAGGCTGCAGATGTACTTTTGGTTATTTTGGATGTTGAGCCCGGGATGCGCCTGTGCTCCCATGGCATTATATTTTGGTACTGATCGTGTTACAGATGACAGTGGAGTTATATGTACAGTATACAGTGACAGTTTGTATTAAATACTCGGTATGTTGGTTATGTATATATGGTTGATGATAGTACCTAATGCTCGGGAGTCAGATCATCAGACCGGTACACTTGTATTTATTCTGCCTTGTTAACCACGTGGGTGGTTGATGGCGTTGTAGCACCGAATCGTTTAGTTATTTTTCCGCTACGATTTCGTCTAATGTTAAGTGCGTAGTAGGGGTGTTACAGATCGACTTATATAAACATACATATACGTTGTTGTGATGACAAGACGGTTACTTGATATAATACCATAGTATTGATATTAAGTATATGGTAACCTAAGTAAAACACTTAGGGACAAGTCACGACATTGTCGGTCTCTAGAGCATGGATCTCGAACATGAATATGACCTAGATTACTTCTAGGTATGCGTTAGACCCATTGGGCAGCTAACTAATAATTATTCTCCATAAGACTAAGAGCAGATCTTAAACATTATGAGAGAGAGATGGCATGAGTTGAGGTGAGGAATCCCGGTAGTTTACGAACTACTTGGTTGCGCATTTGTGATCACTGAGGGGTTCCCGATCGGGTTCCGCTCCAGGTTTCTACCCATACGAGCCCTATTTGGATCGTGGGTCAGGTGGCTACGACCTTTTATATAGAAGTCTTACGAGACAAAAGTGAATAGTCAGGGGCCTCCGGACCTCTGGCGAAATGAGCACCTTTGTGTGTACGGGAGGACTACTGTCCATGGTGAGGTTATCGGGTTGTCTTAACATGACGCCCAACTGGTATTTAATTAAACATGGCTTGGATGGATGGGGCCATGAAGGCCAAATTAAATTAACTATGGAAACTGTACGCTACGACGATTGTGCATTGTACATTATAATGTTATTATTTGATACGTTCGATATACAATTGTTGTAACACCCCAACTACAACCATACACTTAACAACAAAATAGCAGCGGAAAATTGAACTCTTCACATTACATAACTCAATGGTGTTACACGCCGTTAACCACCCACGTGGCTAATAAGGCTAATACATATACCTATACATTGTATCGGTTTGATGGACTAGATTCCCGAGCAACAACACACTACTATCCCTTTCCATTAGCAACAACCAACTTACATAAGCCTTCCAACTATACCGAGTATTTACAAACTGATGCCGATAACAATTTCGGTCTTTACTACACCTACAATACATACACAAATTTAAATGGCTACCCATGTACAAACGACTACCCCGTCCTACTCTCGAACGGATTCCAGCTCCTTGTATCTGAAATAGGAAAAAGAAGAGAAAAGGGTGGCCCCCCAGGGGCTCAGCACCTTTGCTGGTATGGTAATCCCGCAGCCCGCATGCTACCGGGCCACGCACAACTAATTGTCGTCTTAGCATGCGGATGATTATATTTGAGTCATGCATGTAAACTATCAACACACAACACATAACATTCCACCACGATGGGCTCAACAAAACAGCCAACGCTTCTACATTTAACAAATCACTCCTTGTTTTCCGTAGCCCTAGAGCGTTCTCCTCTAACAGAGCTACTTCCTTAATAGGCGACACTTACCCATTAATCTGGTTATCCTTAAACGCCTCTTATCATAAACTGGGATTCATATCCATGATCCACATACTCCACATTCTACAACATATAACATCACACCACTATAAGAATTACGGCACAACAATAACATATAACACAACGGGTACGGTTCTCTTAAGGAACCGACCCCAAACATAATTAGTTCACTGTAGAGCCTAGAGAATGTCGCCAACTCATGATAAGCTCGTTACACAACACTCGTTACCGTCCTAATAGTCGGACGAGTAACTTAACTTAAAGATGGATCGGATTTAGTGACCCGAACACACCACACAAACACATGTTCCCCCTAAACCGATCATAAGTCAGAATAGCTAAGCTTTTGAGTAAGCTAATGGGAGATCGTAACCCGTGAGGGAAACAACCATAACAGAGAGGAGGGTAAAGCTAAAAAGGATACCCACTCCCAAACAACGCGCGACCGGCCTGACCGGATTCCTCACCCCCCGTTAGTACATATTTACTTGTAGATAACTAGTTAGAGCCCCACTATGGAATCTATCACATCCATACACCATACAATATTACAACTGGGTTAACACACGAGGGAGGTCCTTACATTCACACACAAACATCACACAACTAACTCACGCATAGCCGTGGTTAGAACGTCCCATGGTTTGGGTCGTTAAATCCGAATACCGATCTCTCATGTGATCCTAGACTCAGTTAGCTAAGGTTTAACACTTTCGAGGTTAAATGGTATCGGAATTGAACACGCCACATAAATGAATTACTATAAACTCATTACATGTTTTATCTTACAACGTGGCAAACATACAGAAAAACACATTGGCATACAAGCCGGTGTAATCCGGTAGGACACAGGTTGCAAGAAAACCATACCTTGATCCTTGCTGCGAACGTGACCCGCCAAGTGTAGTCCCTAAACATAATTAATAATGTCGGTTAATTAACTTACTAAACTTTAAAGTTTACTAAGTATTTTACACGATTATATGACATGTTTTAATGCCCAAACTTATCCTCGATTTCCTTCATTATACCCCTAGGGTTAATTACATAAGTCATATTCCTTTATGTTTTTTTTTACAAGTTTTTGGTCCGACCGACCTCACCGACCGACCTTACACAAGGTCGGTCCACTCCAGAACATATTACCGTTTGAAAGTTTTACCCCCACTGACCTTGCAAGTCCGGTCCCCAAGGTCGGTCCATTCCCGAGAGTTTTCCCCGTTGAAAATTTAGGCCCGACCGACCTTGTCAAGGTCGGTCCCAAGTTCGGTCGATTCCAGGGACTCAATTCGTACCCAAAATACAAGCCCGACCGACCTTGCAAGTCCGGTCCCCAAGGCCGGTCCATTCCAGAAACTCTTTCCGGTAGTGTAAACTGAGCTCGACCGACCTTGCAGGTCCGGTCCCTAAGGTCGGTCGGCTCCAGACCTTTGTTTCTAAATTCCCATTTGACTCCAAACTTCACCTCATGTATCCTAGTATGTTCTAACCTCATTTGGGCACCTCAAACACACCTTAAGAATTCATTAAACTCCTTAAATCACCCATTAAAGATCTTCCTCAAGCATTACACAATTCTTATAAATACTAACACTAGTAGTGTTTTTCCTTAGGTTTCTAAGTGGTGTTTTTTACCTATGACAATCACTATCCCAAAATGTTTCCTTACCACCATTATCACTACTCCAAAGGCATTTTTTTTCCTTTGATCGCCAAAACTTGCACAAGACTTAGCACTTCACACACATAACCTTGGTGTGTTTAAAACACACCATTGATCTCTAAGTCCTCCAAGACAATGCCCATGGCATCTTAACACCTAAAACATCATGATTCACTTTCTTTCACCATCTTAACACTTAACAATTTCCTAGTACCTTCTAGGTCATAAAATCTCATTATAACACATAAACTCCTTTGTTTATCAACTAAATTTTGCCATAGCTTCTCTTGTATATTCTTACACCAAAACACATAGTTTTCACCATTAAACATCCAAGAACACTTAAATCCATCAAGACATTCTCATACACAAAACTTCACCCAATTACACTACATCACAATATAGTGCATAAACTTAAATTGCTTGGCACTTAGGCCTTTAAATAACATGGCTCTTAGGCCCTTAAATAACATAAACCTTAAACACTGAATTTCCCACATATATATGGCCTTTGACCTGCAAATACACTCAACAACACATATGCCCTTTAATAGTTTCCTTGAGAGCATCTCACTAGGTCACTTGCCATTGGTTCCTTAGGTATTTTATTAAGCAAATCAAGCTCATTTTTCCTAAGGCATTTAAACCACATTGAGGTAGTTTGTTTACCTCTTTTCTTCAAGATTTTTACTTGAACACCCTTGTTCATCCTTGTTTGGAAACCGGCAAGAGGAATTGGTTACTTGTCAATGTTCTAATCAATACACAAGTAAAACCAATGAGCATTCAAGCTTCATGCTTAAGCTCATTTACAAACTGCAGACGTTATAAAGTGAGTGGTTAAACTGGTGTAAAATTAAAAGAAAAGAAATTAAAACTCAAATTAAACGTCGGGCTGCAAACAAATCCCGGTCGCAGTAGTTTAGTGAAAATGTAAGCAACCGGATGTCGAACCGTGGGACTAATGTACATATAATAGTACCTAAGCGTGTCACAGGAGGGGGGATTAATTGACTTGTAAAAAGAATAAAAAGAAAGATAAATAAACTAAGTTAATAGATAAATTAAAATGGAACTCTGGGTCAGGTTAATATAATCTGCATAATTAAGCTATCTCTACTGGTTTAATAATTTGGCAAGGTTCCTGTAATTATCTTAAGGACTAAGTCATAGCCTCATAAGAACTCGTTCACCTGTAATGCAAGGTTCTAATCAAGGTTCACGCAAAAGCCTGCGAACAGCAGAGGAGTATTGAGGAATTACATTTGCAACTGAATACTAACTTATTAAATCATAACCAGTTTCCTCCAGTTTTACGTCTTAATTAACCTATCTATTTATCACCGGTCTGATCAAAATAGACTTAGGAAAGCAATTTAATAAACTCATGACATTTATTAAAAAGGTGCGAGATAACCTTTAAAACGTAACAAACTATATATAATTAAAACCAGTAAAAATAATGCATAATTAATACAAACACATAATAACCATTCCTAGAGTATACGTAAACTAGCCTAACATATTAAATAGATAGACAGAGACAAGAGTAATAGAAATCATCCGTAATCACTCCGGCTCACTCTACTATTTTGTATACGTAGGGCTAGAGGTGGATTTGGTGGACTGTAAAATAAATAAAATGGAGAAGACGGGAGAAGAGAAATGAGATGGTGTGAGGTTTGTGAAGTGGTCGTGGATGAATTGTATGGGTGGTGGATGGTTATTTTGAGCAGAAGGCTCGTTGGTTTATATAGGGAAAGGAAGAGGAGTAAATGAAGATAGGCAGACGCGTGAGGAATTGATTTGAGGCGGTGGAAGAAGATAAGGGAGGTGCCTCGTTGATTGCTCCTCATTAATTGAGGGGACAAAGCTTGAACACAGGCGTGAATTAAGGTAGGCGCCTGCAAGTTGGAGACAGTGGACGAGTTGCAGAAGTCGGCGAAGGTAAGTTGCAGACGGCGCGCGAAGAAGAAAACTGTTTTCGTCTCAGATCTGGAATTTTACACGCGTCCGCGTGGTGTCCTCCTGCTGTCCGCCTGTGGTAGAGGCGGTTGTGTATTTCTTGTCCGCCTGCGGTACCGCCTCAAACTAGAGGCGGTTGCCTCTTGTCTCTTGCGCGCGAGTTCTTACTCACGTCCGCGTAGAAGACCGCCCAACAACCAGGCGGTTGCCTAGTGTCCGCCTCCAAGACCACCTACAAAGAGGCGGTTGCATGCATTGTCTCACGTCGTCGTGTGTGCATGCGTTCTGCATGTGTCCACCTATTTTCTTCTACGAACTTCGACTCGCTCTAGATTCTTCGTTTGGACCCCGTTTTCTGAGCCATTTGCGTCTATACGTTTGTCTCTTTGTCTACTTTACTCTCAGCTTGGTTTTCCTCATGTTAAACAATAAATTTGTGAGATAAACAATAAAACATAAACTAGAGGAAAACTAACCGAAGTGGAGAAATGAGCAAGAAAAATGCTAATATTATATATGAAATACACCTATAAAACATGCTCATTTGGACACTTATCACACCCCCACACTTATCTTTTTGCTTGTCCTCAAGCAAAACCACGTACCCAAGTAAGTAGGGAAAGCTCAATACTAACAAATATTATTATGAAGGGTAGGATAAACATGATCTTAAAACTTTTCGAGGAGTGTGAAAAGTAACTGCAGGTGGCATAGGTGTGCTCAGGGTAAAAATAAAATATAGAGTTTCGGGGTATGATCTAAGGTACTTCAATGTTTCTTTTGTTTAGGTGACTCTGAGAACTTTTACCATGGCCAACTTCTCTCAAGAATGGGCATTGAGGAGAAAACAAAAGGAAAAATAGATTCATGCATTTGTTTCGCTTTTGCATATGGGATGAGAAAATGTAGGCATAACACCTTTGTATTTTAAGAACACTCAACTCTCTTTGTTGGTTACCAATGGTGTCTCGCAAGTCCCTTATTATTTTATTATTTTTTTTTCTTTCTCTTTTTTTTTTTAACAGAGAAGCACCCCTTAGCAATCCCTAAGAGAGAAGACAGAAAGAAACCTTGAGCAATAAAAATCCAACCATTTGCAGATTATTTGGTCACACCGCATATAAAATGCTCCTCAAAAGTAATTAAAATTTTAAAATTTGTACCATTTATCCTACAATTCATAACAATATTTATTCTTAAAGAGAACAACCCACATATAAAGGGTCCATAATATTTGAATTGGACAAACGCATGATAAGGAGAGAGATTAAACATTTAAGCACAAAATGTCACCGAAAAGGACACACTCCCCCACACTTAAATTGAACAATGTCCTCATTGTTCACCAGAAAAAACAAGGGAAGGTTTCAGAAGACCTTTTTGGTAAGTAGACAAAATAGGAGAGATAACACAAAGATCACAAATAAACATTTAAGCACATAAACTCCTCTGCAGTTTTATTTAAAATAAAAGCATAATTAAAGAACTGGTACTCCCCTGATATTATTTTTGCTTGCGTTTATAGGAGTTCCCCCACACTTGAGCTTCAGCCTCAAGTAGCGTAGCTTGGTTGCGGTGTCTACATGGAGATGCACCTGCATAAGACACTAGAAGCAACCATACTAAAAACGGGGTTAAAAGTTAGCAAAAATAAAATTTTAAGAGAACCTGAAAATTAAAAGAGCATAAAAGCAAAATAAAATAAAAGTACACCCGGGTTGCCTCCCGGGAAGCTGCCCTTCTTTAACGTCTTAGGCTAGACGCCCGCTTTGTTATCCTGGGTCAAAACAAAACGTTACCTCGGCATATAAAAAGAAAATTAATATTATACTCCACAAAATCTGGTGTTTGAGGAGGTAATGCCGGGAACGTAGTTCTAACAGAAGACCCGGCGGTGATGATTTTTCTTCCTCAAATTGGAGGATGTAAACATCCTCCTCTTGTAGGTGAGGTTTGTAGAAAGAACGCTGATCAATATCATCTTCAAAGAAAGTTAATTCTTCGAAGGTGATAATGGCGTTTTGTTTGGATATCTTAGCGGGAAGTGATGGCAATTCCTTCTCTTCATTTTCGAGGATGTAAGTATCCTCATCTTCTGGATAGAGCACAGAGAAGGATGGAAACTGGCGGTAGGCGATTGTAGAGGGAAGAGAATAACTTACATCCGTAGTGGGGTGTTGCTCTTGTTGAGAGATTGTCTCCAGGTAGTCTGGTTGATCTTCTAACCAGAGTTGTTCTTGTAATATGAGACAATCCTCATAATCATGAGCTCCTCCACATACGGAGCAGTATAAATACTGTGAAAAACAGAACTTTTGCTCGAACACCTGTTCCATTTCCATTTTTTTTATATAAAACAAACTACTAAAACAGATTAGAAAATAAAATTATTAGAAACAAACATAAAAATAATAATAACAAAATATTAAATAAAAAAAAAGATAGAAACAGATTGGAGATGGGGTGAACTCGCGAGTTTGTTCTTTTTCGGCGTCGGGTTGGAGAAATTTTGAGAGCTCGGGAAGAACGGGGACTGAAACGCAGCGCTTCTCCTTTTTTTTTTATTTCCTGGTGTGAGTGACGTCCGCGTGGTGACCGCGCGGTTATGAGGCGGACGCGGCTATTCGAGACCGCCTAGGCGTCCGCATGGAAATGAGGCGGACGAACCTCTATTCGCTTTTTTTGTCTTCTTCTTCACGTAAACAACATTAGAAAACTAACAAACTATCAATAAAAACAAAATATAAAAGATAATTAATATAAAGAACAAACAAAAATAATATAGACAAAATATTTTAATATAACAAGTGAATAATCCGGGGCTTAGGGACTAGAATTAACTAGTCCCCGGAAACGGCGCCATTTTGCAGACGTTATAAAGTGAGTGGTTAAACTGGTGTAAAATTAAAAGAAAATAAATTAAAACTCAAATTAAACGTCGGGCTGCAAACAAATCCCGGTCGCAGTAGTTTAGTGAAAATGTAAGCAACCGGATGTCGAACCGTGGGACTAATGTACATATAATAGTACCTAAGCGTGTCACAGGAGGGGGGATTAATTGACTTGTAAAAAGAATAAAAAGAAAGATAAAATAAACTAAGTTAATAGATAAATTAAATGGAACTCTGTGTCAGGTTAATATAATCTGCATAATAAGCTATCTCTACTGGTTTAATAATTTGGCAAGGTTCCTGTAATTATCTTAAGGACTAAGTCATAGCCTCATAAGAACTCGTTCACCTGTAATGCAAGGTTCTAATCAAGGTTCAAGCAAAAGCTTGCGAACGGCAGAGGAGTATTGAGGAATTACATTTGCAACTGAATACTAACTTATTAAATCATAACAAGTTTCCTCCAGTTTTACGTCTTAATTAACCTATCTATTTATCACCGGTCTGATCAAAATAGACTTAGGAAAGCATTTAATAAACTCATGACATTTATTAAAAAGGTGCGAGATAACCTTTAAAACGTAACAAACTATATATAATTAAAACCAGTAAAAATAATGCATAATTAATATAAACACATAATAACCATTCCCAGAGTATACGTAAACTAGCCTAACATATTAAATAGATAGACAGAGACAAGAGTAATAGAAATCATCCGTAATCACTCCGGCTCACTCTACTATTTGTATACGTAGGGCTAGAGGTGGATTTGGTGGACTGTAAAATAAATAAAATGGAGAAGACGGGAGAAGAGAAATGAGATGGGTGAGGTTTGTGAAGTGGTCGTGGATGAATTGTATGGGTGGTGGATGGTTATTTTGAGCAGAAGGCTCGTTAGTTTATATAGGGAAAGGAAGAGGAGTAAATGAAGATAGGCAGACGCGTGAGGAATTGATTTGAGGCGGTGGAAGAAGATAAGGGAGGTGCCTCGTTGATTGCTCCTCATTAATTGAGGGGACAAAGCTTGAACACAGGCGTGAATTAAGGTAGGTGCCTGCAAGTTGGAGACAGTGGACGAGTTGCAGAAGTCGGCGAAGGTAAGTTGCAGACGGCGCGCGAAGAAGAAAACTGTTTTCGTCTCAGATCTGGAATTTTACACGCGTCCGCGTGGTGTCCTCCTGTCCGCCTGGTACGCGTCTGTGGTAGAGGCGTGTTGTGTATTTCTTGTCTGCCTGCGGTACCGCCTCAAACTAGAGAGGCGGTTGCCTCTTGTCTCTTGCGCGCGAGTTCTTACTCACACGTCCGTAGAAGACCGCCCAACAACCAGGCGGTTGCCTAGTGTCCGCCTCCAAGACCGCCTACAAAGAGGCGGTTGCATGCATTGTCTCACGTCGTCGTGTGTGCATGCGTTCTGCATGTGTCCACCTATTTTCTTCTACGAACTTCGACTCGCTCTAGATTCTTCGTTTGGACCCCGTTTTCCGAGCCGTTTGCGTCTATGCGTTCGTCTCTTTGTCTACTTTACTCCCAGCTTGGTTTTCCTCATGTTAACCAATAAATTTGTGAGATAAAATAAAACAAAAACTAACTAGAGGAAAACTAACCGAAGTGGAGAAATGAGCAAGAAAAATGCTAATATTATATATGAAATACACCTATAAAACATGCTCATTTGGACACTTATCACAAACCCCTAGGTTTATATATTATCTTAACACATTAGGATAGTTGTTTTTTACCTTGGAAACAAAGAGAGCTTGAATAAGCATCAAGAGAGGACTCTCCCAAGCCCTTGAATGGTTGGAATGAAGCTAGAACAAGGCAAGATGAAGGCACCATAAGTGGTGATTTTCGGTCACACACAAAAACAAGAGGAGACATTGATTTTCTTTGACTTCCCTTACCTTGAAGCAAAGGAGAATGACAAGGCATGAAAAGGTGAGCTCAAGCTCCAACAATGGTGAATCTTCATGGCACCGAAATGGAGTTCTTGAAGATTTGAAAAGAGAGAAGTGTAGAGTTGGCCTAACTAAGACAAATATGGTCTTAGATTTGATTTGGTATATTGAGCTAGAAGTTACTTTTAGCTATGGAAGTTGGAGATGACATTGTTGCTCTAGCAAAACCGATGGAGAGAGGGAAGAGGGTGGCTTGGGTGGGAACAAGAGAGGAATGAGAGAATGTGAGAAAACTAGCTAGTTTAGGATATTTAAGTTGAAAAAGTAAATAGTAACTTACTTTATCTTGCTTTTTTTTACTTGTTAACTATCAAGGTGGTGACTCACCTTACAAAAACCGGCCCCCATCATCTACTTAGGGGTAGTTTGGTCTTTGTTGACCAATTAACTTACTTATATTGGCTTATGTCATAAACTAGCATATTTTGGTTACTATTCACAAAACAAGGCACATATTTGTGAAATTTTTGATTTCCCATTGGTTTAGACTTCCTAATGTGATACTAAGTATTACACATGTTAATTAAAGAGTAATGATGGACATTTAGCCATTCAAAACCCATTTACAAGACAATTTTTCAAAATGTGCTTTAAGACTCCTTAAAGCACATTTTGTGTTTTAACTTGTTTTCAAGCTTGGTTTTCTTTGGTATAGGTTTAATACGTTCATTAGTATATAAATAAGGTCTTGGTAAGCTCGTTAGGTCATAACCAAGACTATCCCAAGCTTAGAGCACATTTTAGCCCACATTGACCTTAAGGTATTTATTAGTGTTGTTTGGTCTAATTGTCTACCAAGGTCTCCTAAGGACTTAATTATCCTTATTAAATCATAATTGAGTGTTATTAAATCTTGGTAGGCTCTTTGAGTACTAACCAAGTTCACTCCAAGCTTAGAGCATGTTTTTGCTCAAACTGTGTCTTAGTGTTTTATTGTGTTTTTACTATGGTTTAAATTGTACACTGATGTTTCTAAGGCACTTCTTAGCCTTTAAATACCATAGTTCAATGTTTAAACAACATATCAAGGTTTGGGGTATTTCAATCTACCCCCCTTAAAAGAACTTCGTCCTCGAAGTTCACATTTCCCACACATCATTAGACTAGAATACGGGAATTACTTGCAAAATAAAACTTCCATAACTCACATACTTTACATCACTACTTCGGACTTAATGGTCCGGGCAACATATCCACATCCATACATAACATAACATAACATTACATAACTTAACATACTTACATGATAACCTCAGACTTAACGGTCCGGGTATCTTAACAACATTGTACTTACATAACAACCCTCAGACTCTTAGGTCCGAGCAACATAACAACATTTAGACCCATAGGTCTCGATAACATAACAACCTTTAGACACATAGGTCTATGTAACACAACAACATTTAGACTCATAGGTCTTGATAACATACACTTTTGGAACTCACCCACTTTAGGACTCAAGGTCAAAATAATATTTATTACACATACCACACAACATGTCTTAGCATGTATGGCAACCAAAAATATCTTTTATATACACTGTGATCCCGCAGAACCCGGTCGCGATGGACACCTTCTGTCCCGTTCCTTTGGGAGATCAAACATTCACTTAAATTTAAGAAAGAAATTTCTTTAAAGTATCTATCGAAGGTTTTAAAAATACCAATTGAAAATCCTTTTGAAAACGCATACAACTCCAAGTCCAACTTAAGCTCTTTGCTTCTTTTCCTAGCATGGTTATTTGTGACCACTTATAGGGAGCTTCAAGAATCATCCAACCCTGATGTGATCAGCATCAGTGTTGAACTATCATCCACCCCAATTGTGTTGCTTTTGATCACATGAACCATCCCTCTTCATTTCGGCACACACATATCAAAATTCACTTCATCTTATCATTTACGCACCAAATAATACACCCATTTCCAATTTTCTATCTTTTAGTCTTTCTAGTCATAATCATTACATCTCAAAGGATAGAACTCCGTCCATTAGTTATCTCCATTCATTTTAATCCAGTTACCTAGGGAATCTTATTCTCACTAGGTTCTATGTCGGTTTCATACCATTTCATGAATCACTATATTGTATATATACACATATTTTATCAAAATACAACACACGGTTTTACATTTATACACTGTTGGGGTTTTTGTTCCCCGGGAGTTTCTTTATTCCCTTATACTTGTACTCTCACACACAACTGTTAACAAATAAACACACTTATCACAATGGTATTCGCATCTCTGTGCGTAATTACCACAATTACACCATGAATGAATGCGTATGTTTATGTAACGCACACATCAATCATCCAAACAAATTATTTTGTGCTATGCACAACATAGTTCACGTACTCTTGTACGGTAAAACACACTAAGCGGTTTTGCGCTCTACCCCCCTTAAAAGGATTACGCCCACGTAATCAACCACTGGATATTGGTTTAAAAAGTTCTACCATCGTGAAGTGTTTCAACTTCCATGCGGTCTATTATACAATGTGTTCTGGTTAGAGGATCTTAACCATATTGGCGGTTTAGTCCCTAAACCGAGAATTCTCACTGGATTGTTTTTAAACTCTTAATTGGTTTCGGTTCTGGCCTGTGAGGCTTCTAGGCAATAATAATTAGCCATTCACTCATGTTCACTATGCACATTCAACACTTGAATCACTGGCTCACTAGTTTCTACTGCCCAACTCTAATAACTGTAGAGCTTAGTTTGCCCCACTCGTTATTCTTACTGTATTGTACATCTCCCATTTATCACCTTTATCTTGGTAACAACGAGAACAAATATAACCGGTTGCATGCTATATCTTGTCTTAGTCATAGCAAACAAACAGATAGCACACAAGCCGAGGGACACCTCGTTAGCAAGCAGGTCACAAGAAAGATTGTACCGCTCACCGTCGACGATTGTTTGGTTTATCTCCTTCCAAGTCCCAATTCACCAATCCTAAAATATTCATTCTGTTTTAGGTTATTATTCAATTCAACTCAATACAATTACTTAGCCTCCCTAGACATCAACTTTTACTCATTGTTTTTCACTAAGCCTTATGGTTTTTAACTTAACTCCTAAGTGCATCATTTCCTCATTATCTATTACACTTACTCACCCACTTAATGACCACTACACCCACCAAACATGTCCTTAATAGCCTTATAACATCGATACCTAATCATCCCCACCATTTCCTAACCTTAAACAAAGTTTTTGGCCAAAACAGCACCACGTCCGAACTTGTGTCCGAGCTTCCCAAGTTCGAACATAGGTCGAGACTTAAAAAGGGTGCAACCAGACGTGTGTCCGAACATGTGTCCGAGCTTCCCTATGTTCGGACATAGGTCGAGGGAAAATCAAAAGAAAAATTTCAAGTGTCCGAACATGTGTCCGAGCTTCCCTAAGTTCGGACATAGGTCGAGGGAAAATCAAAAGAAAAATTTCAAGTGTCCGAACATGTGTCCGAGCTTCCCTAAGTTCGGACATAGGACGAGGGAAAATCAAAAGAAAAATTTCAAGTGTCCGAACTTCTAAGGTCGGACTGATGTCCGGACACTGGCCGAGACTCAGAAGATTAAATTGCAACAGGGCATGTCCGAGCTTCCAAATTCGGACGGAAGTTCGGACAGGCCAAAATACCCATCTTCTAAATCCTTAAACACTTATCTCATTTCTTAGCATGCTCCAACCTCGTTTGGGCAATTAAAACACACCTTAAGCCCTCCACTAAACTCCTTAAATCACTCATCAATATCCATCTTAGTCATTATTTATTTCCTTGCAATAATGTCAACACTTGTAATGTTTCTCTTTAGGTTTCTAAGTGGTGGTTCACACCTATTATAACCACTATGCCAAAATGCTTCCTCACCACTATAACATCATCTCCCAAGCATCTTTCTCCACCTAAAATTCCTTTATGCAACTACTTAAAGTTCCTACACAAATTTGTGCCTCCTTCTTCCAACACATTATATCCTTTCTACTAGTTTACCCATATTTGCCTAAGTCCTAAACACACAAGCTCATTCATTTGATTCCTAAATCCCCCATGATAATGCTTAAGTCATTCCAACTCACAAGAACACCCTGAACTTACTCTTTTTCATCAAAACAACCCCTAAAGTTCCCTAGTACTACCTTAGTCATGAAATTCCCTTAGAACATCTTAAACACTTAGGTTCTCCACTAAATTTTGCCATGGGTTCTCTAGTATATTGTTACACCCAAACACTTGGTTTTTCACCATCAAACAACCAAGATCACTCAATTCTCATCACAACACCTTAACACACAATTTACACCAAAACTACACCACATCATCATATAGTGTATAAACTTAAAATGCTTGGCACTTAGGCCCTTAAATGACAATAATCTTAACCACTGAATTTCCACATATAATTGCCTTTAACCTGCGAATACACACAACAAGGCTCCCATTGAAATAAAATGCTTCTTGTAATTCATCTCAACATTGTTTAACTATCTCTTTTCTCATTGGCTCCTTAGTCACAAGTTCTCAAACATAGTCATTGTTTCTCCTAGGTTATATATAGCCCTTTTCTAATGTAAACCTTAAGCTACACTCATCATAAACCTAAACCCCGTCCCTTAATGCATTAAACACCTTAAGGTAAGACATTTACCTTGTTCTTTTTCAAGCTTCACAAACTTTCTTCCTTAGGTTTCTCTTTGCTCAATCTCGGTCACCAAATCAAGTTCTCCTTGCCAATGTTCTAGCCAACATTCAATGACTCCAATGAGTACTAAACAACACACTAACCTTAAGGAATAAAAACCTAGGTTAAAATGTGTTTTAAGGTATTAAATTGATTGTTTTACCTTGGTTTCTCAAGACAAGCTTGGATATGAAGCAAGAAGGACCTCCTTTATCCTTTGAAGAGTAGAAAACAAGCTAGAACAAAGCATAAACATGGAGTTCCATGAGTACAAATTTTCGGACAAGGGAAGAAAATGATGGAAACCTAGATTTTCTTACATATTCCTTACCTTAAGAGAATGGAGAAGCCAATGAACTCTCCAAACTTGGATTTCCTCCTCTAATGGCGATTTTCTTGGCTCCAAAATGAGGCTCTTGAAGTTTTGAAAAGATAGAAAGAAGGAGCTTGAGCTAACTAAGAAGAATATGTGTTTTTGTTTTGGTTTTGGAGCTAAAATGAGTAAGTAGTAATCAAAGGAAGGTGAAGCTAGCATGGAGGTTGTTCTTCACGTTGGAGAAGAAGAGAGGAGCAGCTCAAAACCGGTGGGAACAAGGGAGAATAAAGAGGTGAGGAGAGAGGTAAGTAAAGGTAAGATATTTATGTTAAAGGTGAATAGTGAATTTACTTACTTTTGCTTTATTCATTACTTAGCTAGATAAGTGTGGTGAGTCACACTTAAAAAAACCGCCCCCTTGGTCAAACAAGGTGTATTGTGGTCTTTGTTGACCATTTAATTGACTTACTTTGACTAATGTCTTAAACTAGCATTATTTGGTTACTATTCACTAAACAAGGCATATAATTGTGAAATTTTTGATTTACCATTGATTTAGACTTCCTAATGTGATACTAATTAGTACACATGTTAATTAAAGAGTAATGATGGACATTTAGCCACTAAAAACCTATTTACAAGACAATTTTTCAAAAATGTGCTTTAAGACTCATTAAAGCACATTTTGTGTTTTACCTTGTTTTCAAGCTTGGTTTTCTTGGTAATTGGTTTAAAATGACCATTAGGATATTACTAAGGTCTTAGAATGATATTTGGGTGCTCACCCAAGTCTCTCCAAGCTTAGAGCACGTTTTTGCTTAAACTGCTCTTTTGGTGTTTCCTTATGTTTTCTTTGATTAAAAAGGTTTCTTAATGTTTCTAAGGCATTATTTAGCCTTCTTATATCTTGATTTGTCACTTAAACACCATAACTAAGTTTGGGGTATTTCAATCTACCCCCCTTAAAAGAACTTTGTCCCCAAAGTTCACATATATGCTTAACCATTCACGGTACTCAATTCTCTTAATCTTAACACCACACCTTACATTCTCATTCACACATTCCAAGACCCAAAGGTCAATCACCAATACAATACATAAGTATTATACATAACTCAAACTCATCACCAAAGTGTAGCAACTTACAAAAAATCACATCTTAAACAACCAAACAAACAACAATAAGTTCGTTTCCTAACTCAAAAGCGAGGAAGCTCTACCCCCCTTAAAGGGGTACGCCCCGTACCCTATACAGACGATCTAGTCAGTAAACAAAGAAGGGTACTTCGCCCTCATCTTATTCTCTAATTCCCACGAGGCATCTTCGACATCCTGGTTAGACCAGAGAACCTTCACCAGTCGCACTGACTTATGGCGAGTGTCCCTAGTCTTACTATCCAAGATTCTTTGAGGAAGCTCCACTGATCTCATATTCGGTTCTAATGTCAACCTCTCAGGTTGTAACACATGGGAGGGGTGGTGCATGCATTTCTTTAGCTGTGAAACATGAAAAACATCATGCACTTTACCCAGTTCAGTAGGTAAATTCAACCTGTAAGCAACCGGGCCCACCCGCTCCGTAATCTCATAGGGACCAACAAACTTTGGGCTTAATTTGCCCTTCTGCCCAAATCTGAATACACCCTTCATCGGTGAAACTCGCATAAATACCCGGTCGCCTACTGCGAACTCCAGGTCTCGTCGTCGAACATCAGCATACGACTTCTGCCTATCTTGAGCAACTTTCATGTTCTCCCTTATTTGCTGAACTTCAGCCTTAACTTGCTCTAAGTACTCTGGTCCTATAATGACCGTCTCACTCGACTCATCCCAGCAGAGCGGTGTACGACATGGTCTACCGTATAACGCTTGAAAAGGTGCCATCTTGATCGAAGCGTGATAGCTGTTGTTGTATGAAAACTCGATCAGATGCAATTTGTCAATCCAACTGCCCGGGAAGTCTAAGGCACATGCCCTCAGCATGTCCTCGAGTGTCTGAATCGTACGCTTATTCTGACCATCTGTCTAAGGATGGAACACGGTACTCAACTTCAGTCCTGTACCTAACGCTTACCTAGTAGCTCTCCAGTACCTCGAAAGGAATCTGGTATCTCTATCTGACACTATGGTCTTTGGTATCCCGTGATGTCTCATGATTTCTCTCTCAAACAACTCGGATTTGGTCACCTTCCAAGTATCCTTCATCGGTATGAATCTGGCTACTTTGGTAAGGCGATCCACCACCACCCATATCATGTTGAGACCTCCCCTGGCAGGTGGGAGTCCAACTACAAAGTCCATGGAGATATCATGGACTTCCATTCCGGAACTGGCATCGACTGTACCATTCCGCCCGGTCGTCGGTGCTCAAATTTTACCTTCTGGCATGTGAGACACCTCAAGACGAACTCGGTAACATCTGTCTTCATCCCCAACCACCAGAAGTATCTCTTCATGTCTTTATACATCTTAGAGGCTCCCAGATGGATGGAAACTGAAGAACAGTGTGATTCTCTAAGTATACGGTCTTTCAGATCCGTGTTGCCCCGTGGTGTGCATAACCGGCCCTTAAGTTTGATCAGATCATCGTCATGAAGTCTGAAGTCATATTTCTGATTCTCAAAGGTATCATCTGTCAGCTTCTGTCTGACCTCTCTCATGTACTCATCTGTCCTCTGAGCCTCTCGCACCTCATCAACCAAGCTGGAGAAAGAGACTAGCGAATGGAGTGAGTGTGCTCGACGGCTCAGGGCCTCTGCTACAACATTGGCCTTCCCCTCTTTGTATTGGAGGTCAATGTCATAGTCTTTCAAGAATTCTAACCATCTCCTCTGTCTGAGATTCAACTCCTTCTGAGTAAATATGTATCTTAAGCTCTTATGATCGGTGTAGATCGTCACACTAACCCCGTATAAGTAGTGGCGCCATATCTTCAAAGCGAAGACTACAGCTCCCAGCTCCAAATCATGTGTGGGGTAGTTCTCTTCATGTTTCTTCAACTGGTGTGAGGCATATGCCACCACCTTGCCATGTTGCATGAGCACGCAACCCACCCCTCTGCCGGATGCATCAAGTAAACCTCAAAGCCCTCTGTACCGTCTGGAATGGTCAGAACCGGTGCAGTGGTCAGTGAGTCTTTCAAACTCTGAAATGATCTCTCACAGTCAGCCGTCCATAAGAACGGTGCATCTTTCTTCATCAGACTGGTCATCGGTTTTGCGACCTTGCTGAAATCCTTAACAAACCTCCTGTAGTAACCTGCCAGACCGAGAAAGCTCCGGATGTCTGTAACAGTCTTCGGCCGTGGCCAAGTACGTACGACATCAATCTTCGCTGGATCCACCGAGATCCCAGCATCCGAGATGACATGACCTAGGAAAGAGACCTGGTCAAGCCAAAACTCACATTTGGAGAACTTAGCATATAGCTGGTTCTCCCTCAATAATTCCAATACTCTTCTCAAGTGTTCCTCATGTTCAACCTTAGATTTCGAATATATCAATATGTCATCGATGAATACCATAACCGACTTGTCCAGCTGCTCCCGGAACAAGCGGTTCATCAGATCCATAAACTTCACCGGTGCGTTCGACAAACCGAATGGCATCACTGTAAACTCATAGTGGCCGTATCGTGTCCGGAATGTCGTCTTCTCAATGTCTCCCTCCTTAAGGGCTATCTGATGATACCCCAATCTGAGATCAATCTTGGAAAACACAGATGCTCCCTTCAACTGATCGAACAGATCGTCAATGCGGGGTAGTGGATACTTATTTTTCACTGTCACTGCATTTAGCTCTCTGTAGTCGATGCAGAGGTGGAGACTACCATCCTTCTTCTTCATGAAGAGAACTGGCGCTCCCCATGGTGATACACTGGGTCTTATGAATCCCTTGTCTAACAAATCTTTTAACTGTTCCTTTAACTCAATCATTTCTGCCGGAGCCATGCGGTATGGTGCCTTGGCTATCGGTCCGGTACCAGGTAGCAGCTCGATAGTGAACTCTACCTCCCGAGTGGGTGGCATGCCGGGCAGTTCCCGTGGAAAGAGATCGGGGAACTCTGACACTACCGGTAAATCGGGGTCGAACTCGGGGTCTCTCTCTATGTCTTGTACATAGCAGAGGTACACTTCTTCCTTCCTCCTCAATTCCTTATACATTGCCATAGCGGTGATGATCTTAGTCGAAGGCTCTCTGGGCCTCTGGCGGTACGATATTGTTACCCCAGACGGGCTCCTGAGTAGCAATCTATGCTCGGCGCAGAGGATACGTGAAATACCCCAAACCTTGATATGTGGTTTAAATATTAAACTATGGTATGTAAAGGCTAAAAAAATGCCTTCTTAGAAACATTAGTGTACAATTTAAACCATGGTGAGAACAATAAAGTACCATAAATACAGCTTGAGCAAAAACATGCTCTAAATTTGGAGTGAACTTGGTTAGGACCCAAAGAGCCTACCAAGACTTAATAATATTCAATTATGATTTAATAAGGCTAATTAAGTCCTTAGTAAACCTTGGTAGACAGTTAAACCAAACAAACCACAAGAAAAACCTTAAAGTCGATAAGAGCAAAAATGTGCTCTAAGCTTGGGATAAATTTGTACAAGACCTATTGGTCACACCTATACCTTATAAATATGTTAATTAACATATTAAATCAATTACCAAAGAAAACCAAGCTTGAAAACAAGTTAAAACACAAAATGTGATTTAAGGAGCCTTAAAGCACGTTTTTGAAAAATTGTCTTGTAAATGAGTTTTGAGTGGCTAAATGTCCATCATTACTCTGTAATTAACATGTGTACTATATAGTATCACATTTGGAAGTCTATATCAATGGAAATCAAAAATTTCACATCTGTGTGCCTTGTTTTAGTGAATAGTAACTTTAATAAGCTAGTTTGTAACATATGTTGTTATAAGTAATTAAATGGGCAAATAAAGACTAAAATACCCATTATGTAATAAAGGGGGCCGGTTTTCTTATATGGGATGACTCATCCCCTTGTTAATTGATAAGATAGGAAAAAAATAGCAAAAGTAAATAGTTACTTTACTTAAATATCTAAAGCTAGCTACTTAACTTCTCATTCTCTTATTCTTCTTCATTTCACACGGTTTCTTCATCTCTCCCAAGCTCCTTTCTCAGTTTGCTACAGCACCATCTCATTCTTCATCTTCTTTCACTTGTAACTTATGATTCCATGCTCCAAAATCAAGTTCAAGACTACCTTTGTCTTAGTTAGATCAAGCTCCTCATTTCCCTCTTTTCAAATCTTCAACAACTCAATTTTGGTGCCATGGAGATTCACCATTGAAGGAGTTTGAGCTCATATTTTCACACCTTGTTGTTCTCCTTTGCTTCAAGGTAAGGAAACTCAAAGAAAATCCATGTTTCCTCCATGTTTTTATGAGGACCGAAAATCACCATTAATGGTGTATTTACCTTGCTTTATTCTAGCTACATTCCAATCATTCAAGGTCTTGGTGGAGTCCTCTCTTGATACTTATTCAAGCTCTCTTCCAATTCCAAGGTAAAACAATTACCTTAATGTATTAAGACAATATATGTGCCTAGGGTTTACAATGAGATGAAGCATAATGCTTGAATACTCATTCTATTATTTGTACATTGTTTAGAAGTGGACAAACAACCAAACATCCTTACCGGTTTTACAAGGAAACAAGAAAGAAGTTTGTGAGGAAAAGAGGTAAACAAAATCTCATGTAGTAGTTTAAATGCCTTAGGAAAATGAAAATGAGCTGATTTGCTTAATAAAATACCTAAGGAGCCAAAGGTGAATGACCTAGTAAAATGCTCTCAAGGAAACTATTAAAGGGCATATGTGTTGTTGTATGTAATTGCAGGTCAAAGGCATTATTTATGTGGGAAATTCAGTGTTTAAGGTTTATGCATTTTAAGGGCCTAAGTGCCAAGCAATTTAAGTTTATGCACTATATTATGATGTAGTGTAGTCTAAGGATTTAGATGTGTGTAAAGAACATTTTTGTGAAGATGAGTGTCTTGGATGGTTAAGTAGGAAAAACAATATGTTGTTGTGTGTAAGGAATGTGTATTAAGTGATTAAGTGTTTTTGGTTATGAAAGGGTGAAAACCTAAGTGTTTGTGTGTGAGAATACTCTTGATGGATTTTAGGTGTTCTTGAATGTCTAATGGTGAGAGCTATGTGTTTTGGTATGACATTGTGCTAAGAGAACCTATGGCAAAATTTAGATGATGTATAAGAAGTTCTAAGTGTTTAAAAAGAGTTTTGGTGAGTTTGGAAGTGTTGAGAATGATTAAGTGTTTTACTAGGTAAAGAAAGATGTATTAAGGTGTTTAGAGTGCTACAAGGATTTAGACATTGTCTTGGAAGTTCTAGAAATCAAAGGAGTTGTTCTAGGACTTAGGCATACTTTGGGAAACAAGGAGAAGGAATAAACTTGTAAAAGGACTACAAGGATGACATAAGGAATTTAGTTGTAAGAAAAGATGCTTAAGAGAGGATGTTCAAATGGAGAAGAAATATTATGGTATAATGGTTACAATAGGCATGAAACACCACTTAGAAACCTAATGAGGGAATACTATAAGTGTTAGAGATTTTGGTGGAAATTGGTTAAGTGTTTAAAGGCTTGGAAAGTGAGTGTTTTGGCTTGTCCGAACATCCGTCCGAACATGGACGTTCGGACAGGCCCTGTTGCGTAGAAATTCTCAGAGTCTCGAACTGTGTCCGAACTTCGGAAGTCCGGACACAGGTTCGGACACATGAGATTTTACATTGAAATTTCCCTCGAGCCATGTCCGAACTTCCGAAGTCCGGACACATGTTCGGACATACGTCTGTTTCCAGTTTTAAGTCACGGCTTCCGTCCGAACTTGGGAAGTCCGGACACAAGTTCGGACATGCCACTGTTTTGGCCAAGAATGTTGTTTAAGGTTAGGAAAAGTTGTCTAAAAAAATGGTGATTATTAAGTAATGATGTTATAAGATTGTTAAGGACATGTTAAGTGAGTTATAATGACAATTTAGTGGGGGAAAAGATGTATTAGAATGTAAAAGTAAAATAAGTTAAAAATGTGAAGTTATTTAACTAAGTTAACGGGGATAAGTTATGAGCATTAGACTTTAAACAATCATGTTACCCCGATGTTAATAAAAGTACATGTAATGTTATCAGTTGTTCGAGAATTGCTCGAGGAACATAAGTGGACATGATAGAGTGGACTCCGGTGACAGGTATGGTTTTCTTGCAACCTGTGTCCTACCGGATTACACCGGCTTGTATGCCAAATGTTTTTCTGTATGTTTGCCACGTTGTAAGATAAAACATGTAATGAGTTTACAGTAATTCATTTATGTGGCGTGTTCAACTCCGATACCATTTAACCTCGGAAGTGTTAACCTTAGTTAACTGAGTCTAGGATCACATGAGAGTTCGGTATTCGGATTAAACGACCCGAACCATGGGACGTTCTAACCACGGCTATGCGTGTGTTAATTGTGTGATATGTGTATGTGAATGTAGGGATCTCCCTTGTGTGTTAACCCATTTGTAATACTGTATGGTGTGTAGATGTGATAGACTCCATAGTGGGGTTCTAACTAATATCTAAAAGTCAGTATGTACTAACAGCGGTGAGGAATCCGGTTAGGCCGGTCGCGCGCGTTGTTTGGGAGTGGGTATCCTTCTTAGCCTTACCCTTCTCTCTGTTTTGGTTGTTTCCCTCACGGGTTATGATCTCCCATTAGCTTACTCCAAAGCTTAGCTATTCTGACTTATGATCGGGTTAGGGGGTACATGTGTTTGTGTGGTGTGTTCGGGCCACCTGTAACACCCCTACTATTAATTCTATCATTACCGTCCAACCTCCTCGTGCTTCCCGAGTCACGCAGCGGATACATACTTACATACATCAGGTGATACAATGCCGTTAGTCACCCACGTGACTAACAAGGCTACTACTGCTACATACAGCATCGGTCTGATGGACCGGAATATCCGAGTACTACTTAATACAATACATACTCTCATTACATACTGGTTACTACAATTCTCCATTCGATACATTACTCAAATCAATACAATACTGCTCCCAATTTCATACATACTCACTAGGAGTCAATCTACTACCCATTACTCACAAACTAGATACTTCTAATTACTAGGCGCGTCGCCGGTCTCTTACCTTGACCGTATTCGCTCCGGGTACCTGCACACTAAAAATGTTCCCCCGAGGGGGTCAGCTTACGCTGAATATGATAACCGCATACCCCGCGTACTAGCGAGGGTACGCCGACCATTTGGTCGAACACATGCAATTCATTTGCAATACATACATTCATACATACATGCATACATGCATACATGCTTTCATTCACGATACTACAATACTACACAAGGTATACATACATACACACAGTACAATACATGCTTGGGAGACAATACGAGTCAACCAATGCTTACTTACCATCTCCCAGTATACACATACACAATACATACCCATTACATATCCAATACACAATACGGAGATACAGTTCTCCAATACATACAAGGTCCAGTTAGCTTCATTACGCACCCGGGTTTATCGGGTGTTTAATACTCTTTTACTTCCGGTCGATGACTTACAATAGTCAAGCAATACACATACAATACTTACTTCATACATACTTTACTTCCAGTTAAGTCGGTATGACCTCCGGGCAGGGATTACTACATCCCACCACCGGGCTTTAGGGTGGCCCACTAATCCAGGATGCTACCCATTCAAGGGAATTGGTCCAAGGAAAAGATTACAGCCAGGATTCGGATCCAACCTCTTGTGTTTCCTTATCCTCACGCGTGGCCGAAACTATATCGGACTTCTACTCATTCCATTTACTCATTACTCAAGTTAGGAGTTAGAATGTTAGGAATTAGTAGAAGTCAATACTTCATTCCCATACATACATACAATACTCAAGTACACAATACTTACACATACTTCTCAATTCCATTCATTCATTTCATGAATTATACAAACTAATTGTTCAAGAAGATACAACAAGAACAAAATAGTTCAAACACAGTTAAGTGCAGTATAAGTCCGATTCGTGCATTTATCTTATTGGTGATCACATAAGCACACAAATCGGGGTAACCAGGTTAGGATACAGAGCATGAAGAAATCATACCTTTCACCGTTGTACTTGTATCCCAACGTTCCTCCGGTATTCACAATTCAAATCCTATGATATACATACAACCGAATAATTAATCTACCGTTACTAATCTTAACTCAACTACTTTTGTGTTTACTAATCCTTATTCACTAAACCTTTATATTCCTTACACTATATTTCATTTTACTTACTTTCCATTACTTGTCCATAATTTACATACACATGTACATACATATGTATAGGTGGGTATACATATATATCTATATGTATATATACTAGTTATAAGCTTACTGTTTTTTTTGTAAGTATAGGGCCGTCCGACCCACCGTCCGACCCAAGCCCTGGGTCGGACCATTCCAGTAAGGTTCGTTCCCAGAAAATTACCCTGTCTGACCCAGCACTATTCCGTCCGACCCATACTCTCTGGGTCGGACCATTCCAGAAGGTTTTGGTCCTGTCGTCCAAGCTCCGTCCGACCCACGTCCGACTCACCGTCTGGGTCGGACGAAGTCAGAAACTTCGACATTGTAAAAATTTGCATGTCCGACCCATGTCCGACTCACGGCTCTGGGTCGTACCATTCCAGAAAGTTTAGTTTTCGTTTCTCAAGCCCCGTCCGACCCACGTCCGACTCACCGTCTGGGTCGGACGGAGTCAGAACCTTGCTACAGATTTTATTTTTCTTTCCCAACTTCACCCATTGTTCCCCCAATCTTCTTACATGTAATCTCACATGTTAAACACTACCTAGGCCCTTCAAATTGCCTTAGTTCATCCATTTTACATACTTACTAATCCCTACTTGTACAATTTCATTTCCATTCTTTACTTACTCCTCATTCTCATTCTAGCTTGTTTATACTCCTAATGACTTACTTATGATTACTTAAGTCTTCAGCGACTTATACAACCATCCCCAAACAAAGCCTTAACTTACAACCCACTTAAAATTCTTCTGGTGAAATTTAGTGTTGGTCCGGGACCTTGTCCCTATCCTTAGTCCCGGACCAACTTGGTTGTGAGTTTCGAATTGTTTTAACGAGTAGTCTGGGTCCTCATGCTTAACCCAAGTCCCAGACCATGAACTCACACCACTCTCGGCCTATTTGACATACTGGTCCGGGTCCTCTTACAAGGGGTAAGTCCCGGACCTAAATTTTGACAAAACCTCGGTTGTTTTGAATGGTTGGTTCGGGACTTAACACAAGGCCTAAGTCCCGGACCAACACTGGTCTGCTACGAATTGCGTTTTCTTTCTTGCTCTGTTTCATTCTCTTCTTCCTCTAATCCATTCCTAATTGTTTCTAATCTTGATATTACATGCTTAACTACTCATTTAATGTCTAACCTACTTAAATCCATCACCGAAACTCAATTCCCCCAACCTACTGATATCTCCCCATTTCCACTATTTCTTTTCTTTTCTTTCTGTTGCAGTTCTACCGAGTTGCTGCTGCTACTTCTGATCCATTTCCATTCTTCTTCTACAAATGCTAACAGCTCCTAAGTGACATTGTTTCTAGGTAAAATTTGCCATAGTTCCCCTAAAATCTTACATTCTCCTCACACTAATTCATCCAAAAATCAAATCGGTTTCAACCGGCATCAGTTTATACATATTCATTGACAGTTTACATGTATATATGCATCAGTTCACTCACGTTCACAGCAGCAGCTCATTCCTTTGTGTTTTGACAGATTTCAACTCATCTACACAACTAATGTTATCAATACCATTATGCTCACTTGTTTATACGGTTACAGTAGGTTTACATTTGTTAAACAGTATACTTATATATACACACACACGCATTGCTCAAGACTGAACAGAGGTAAATCTTTACCTCGTTCTTGCTTCTGTTTGTTTTTCTTCCTTTCCTCCTTTTTACTCCCCTCTTCTTCCTTGTTTATTTTCTTTATCCTTGTCTTAGTTAACAGGACAACCGGGTCCAAGCCCTCATCGAAACGCCCACGGCTGAACATGGAACAAGGTGTTCACGTGGGTTTTGGTTTTCTTTTCATGAGGAGAAATAAAACAGTGAGACAAGGAAGAGTTCAGTCCGTTTGCTTTACCATAGAAAATGTATAGAATGAGATGGAGCTTCAGCTGGTGCAGTCCAAGCTTCAGCCGTTAACACCCACAAAATGAAATTGCTTGTTTTGAGTTTTTGGAAGGTGGAGATTACTCTCCTTAACGAGGAGATTCCAACGGTGTGTTTTTTGTAAAGTTTGGTGGTGGTTTGGTCTCTCAAAAATGGAGGGAAGAAGTGTTGTGTTTCTTGGTGTTTCAAATCGCCATGGCGGCTGCTTGGAGGAGAAGAGAAATCAGAGGGTATGGGCTAGGTTGTACGTGAGAGGTGATGAGTAAGGGAGAGAGAAATAGTTATCATGTTTTTTTAATTTGTTTGTCTTTTGTACATAAGATAATAAAAGAAATGTGAGGGAGGTGGGACAAGCGAATCGGCCACCCACACTGTCCCATACAGATTTTTGATTTTATTTGCAAAAGTGGACACACTAACTTTACTTATTTACACTCTCACCCCGCAAACCCGTTTTTGACAGTTTTGTTAGTCGGTACCCATTTTTCGGAATTTTCTCGTTTAATTAATTTTATTGGTTCTAGGCCTTCATTAATATTATTAATGACTATTTAATTAATTATAATTGTCGCGAGTCTATTTAACCCGCTTGAAGTCACGTTTTCTCGGCTTCCTCGAAAAACGCGCTTTAATGTTCATTAGTGTTTTTAATCCATTTTAAGGATCGGTTTTCTTCGGGATTGGTTCCCTAATATTTATTTAGACTTATTTAAGCCTTTAGAATCCTTATATTACGCTAACCGAGGTCTTATACTCCTATGGTTGTTTAACGCTTATTTAGCGTTTTACGCTTTTTAAGCGTTTCTTTTCTTTTGGATTTATTTTTCCTTACCAATATTACTTAATCATTATTAGGCTCTTAAATACCCATCAGGATAATTTAATCGCCATATTTAAGGTCGGGGTATTTCAATCTACCCCCCTTAAGAACTTTGTCCTCGAAGTTGTTCGAGGTTATGGGTTTACAATGCTTACTCATTCTTACATGTCTATACTGTGGTCATACATTCTTCCTCCTTGCTAATTCCCACGTCCATTACTCAAGGTTTCTCCTTTCCCTATCATACCAATGTACAATACTTACTCCAATCCATATTACTGTCAACCATCCGGTTCCTTTTACAAAATTCATACATACATACAGTGCAAAGCTATCCCCAAAGCAATGCAATACACAATACAATCCCGCAGGCACTCAGGTCATCTAGACACGAGACTCCTCTATGTCCCGTTGCCCTTGGAATAATACAACATACTACCTTACTATCTTCTTCGGTACACACTTCTAGCAGATCCTCATTCTCCATACTAAGGAAATTCTTTCACCACTACCAATTAAAATTTTTCTAAAACATACAACTCCAAATTCCAATTTATATTCATTACTTCTATCCTATGTGATTCTTGTGACCACTTAAGGGGAGCTTCAAGAATCATTCGACCCTGATGTGATCACATCAGTGTTGAACTATCTTTCCACCCCAATTTGTGTTCGGTTCCCCTTGATCTGATCAGGATCAAGTTCGACTTCCCACATCAGTTTCAACCACAAGAAAGTTAGTTGTTTTCATTTTCAATCCTTTTTTTTTCTTTTTAGTCGTGGTACGAATTCGTACATATCCAAAGGATGGAATCAATCCATCAATTGTCCTAGCTCTACTTCCCAAATGCTTTTACTCCGTGGTTCAATTACTAAATGCTCATTTCATCAACCTTCATTACTTCAATCCATTATATCATTTAAATTATTCTAACTAGGAAAATACAATTGATGAAGTCTAGCTATCCTCAATTACTACCAAAACATACTACGAATTACCACTCATGGGTACGTTCTTCTGCTAATCCCAATCAGTCCTATATTTTTTTCCAGGTTACAATACTTGTGGAGCTCCGTCCACTACTCATTCTCAATTGTATTTAAAACGATCACCTAGGGGGTTCAATTCTCTAGGTCTCACATCGGTTTATACCGATCTTGCTTGTAGTGCCATTATGTCTAACTTCAAATAGACACCCACTACAGGGATTATCATTTCCCCAAGAGTTACTCTACTCCACTTTACTAATACTTTTACATTGGGGTTACCAGATGGGTATATTCATCCTATGGTATTCGCATCTCTCGTGCCTAATTACCACAGTTACAATATGAATGAATACGTATGTTTGTTTAACATAAGTACCAATCATTAAATCCATTCTCATTTGTGCTACGCACATTATAGTTTGTGTGTTTTATTCACGAAACTTACATTCAGCGGTTTTCGCTCTACCCCCCTTAAAAGGGATTACGCCCACGTAATCTACCATATGTTATTATTATTAAACATTGGTTTAATCAGTTTGGGCAATCTGAAGCGTTTAGCTTCACTACGGTATACTGTACAATATGCTCTGGTCAAAGGGTCTTAACCATACCAATGGTTTAGTCTTTGCACCCAGAATTCCTATATGAGTTTATTTAACTCATAATTAATTGTTCCAGCCTATTAGGCTTCACGGCATTAATAGCCATTCTACTATACTTACTAGGTATATTATCTCCTAGCTAGGGCCCACTAGCTTCTGCTGCGCGACCCTGATAACTCGGGTTACTTACCCTTCGTGTTATCCTTCATGTGCTATGCATAACCTTTTATCCGTCTATTATGGGAATAAGGTTTACTAAACAAATTCGGTATTCTTTTACCACGTTCGAACCCAATGAGTTAAGATTTGATTTTAACCAGCTCTCTGGTAATCTACTGCACATGCTATTCGTGCTTCCAGGGTTATTCACTAAGTTCCTTCGACTTATGTCGGGCGAGGTTAAGTCACTACTTAGTTGTAGTGCTTCCTCTGGTGTCACTAGCTTCTGAATTCTACCAGTTTCCCTGGTTCAGTACAAGTGTTCTTTACTTGTATGACCTTGCATTTCTATGCGTCGGTCCTAGTGACTTGTTACGTCTCCTTTCACCTTTTATTCCAATGGAATTCACATCTTGTGATTGTTAGTGTGTTTTACACTCTTCATGTGATATGTTGCTAAGAATGCTTGATGGCTTATGCCATGTTTGTGGTGAAAAGGAAAATTTACTATTGTTTACATTCTCCATATCCGCAGCCATCCCATTAGATCATTAGCTGTACTAGTGCAATACCAAAACACTCAGTCATACAGAGTGCAGAGGCGTGAACGCTTGACAGTAAGTCACTTATGTGATAGGAAGGGATATTTCTGACTGTTTTCCATACTTGTTCTTCATGTCATTGTCTACTACTTCCTCATAGCGGTCGCTTGTTGCGCACCGTATTCTTACTCTTGTACCATTTCCTTATGGTGTAAATACGCTAGGAGATCCTAGTTCATATGTATGATAGTTGCCGTAGCGTACCACAATGTTATTATCTTCCTCATGTGGAGATATTTTATTTCGGTTTAGGTTTCATGTGTAGGTTAGCTTTCCTCACATTACTTCCTCATTCATGATTTCGTTTTCCAAATAACTTGGTTGGCCAAAGATGAAGTGGTTTATCGGGTTACAAGTTCTCTTGAGCGCCGGTCATTCATGGTGTGCAATATGCACGCTCATCGATTGTTTTGACAATTACTGTCTCCATAGTGCTGAGCATTGATCATAGGCTCTAGCTATGCGGTTTGCTTTTGCATGTACCTTACCGGGACATCCCCAAACTTCAAGGGTTTTCTGGTCCCGTTCTCCAATTAAAGAGTGTTCTATCACGGATAGGTGAAAGTTCTCGTTGAGGGGTGTGTTTCCACTCATAGGTCTCATGACAAGGTTTGCCATGTAAGTATTTATACAATGGTTCACCACATGATTGGGTGCATAAGGAGTATGCTATATCCTTCGAGCGTCAATGCTCTTAAGCGATGTGCTTCTACAGTCCACAGCCTCTCGTCGGCGTGGTGGGTTGGAAATCTCACTTCCTTATTCGTTGTCTCTTGGCAGTATCTACACGTACAAGTTTTGTTGTTATAGTAGATGGAAGCCCCTTCTAAGGGTTCACGTCTTCACCACCTTGGTGGTCTTCGATTAACGAAGGGTACTTTTCCTCGAGTTTCCGTAGTGTCCAGACGTGGACTAGGCCAATGTTGGCATTTATCCTGATTTCTATGCCCCTGTGTTATCATTGCTACAGGAGGCATGAAGGTAGTTAAGCTTGTCAACTGCATACTAGACTGATGCTCTAGTGACTGACGTGAGTTGACCATTACTCCAAGCCACTCAAGAGGTTGGGTTTGAATTGATGGTCCAGTTGTTGATTTCTTGTCATATGGGATAATATTCTTGCAAGTCCTATTAGTAATGGTGTGGGTTTTGCCACCGTTTGAGTTCACACAACGTAGTTGGTTGGTGGCTCTTAAGCCTTATTGCTACAAGCTATGCTCTTTGCAAGCTGTTTACACATGTTTCTACTCCATGTATACCCCGTAGGTTGGAGGTATTACTAGGCTCCATGGTAAGTCGTGACATCACGCTTCCGTTCATAGGAGACCCTTTAGGCAAGCTGATGCTAATTTAGGGTATTTCCTGTTAAGTGAAATCCCTTCGGTGTTCTAACCGAATATTTGTTCTAGCTTCCGTGCTCTTATCAAGACACTTGTTCAACTGCTGTTATCTCGGACCCCTTCAAGGATTGCTCCTGGGTGCCGTTGGATCACGCCGTTACATCCGGCTGATGTTTATGACATGTGTTGTCCTATATACCGTCTTATGGTGTTGTATTAAGCTATTCCCTTTAGATTTATAACATCTCTCGTCGTTGGGTGGACCTTTATACTTGCTCCTAGCGCTTGAGACTAGGTTTAATATTCCCTTCAATGATGGATTTTACTTCATGGTAATCTCGTGATTGCTCTTGGGCGTTCTATCCCATTTGTCGAGCAGTATAGTGTTCATGATTAGGCAGTGGCCTTACTGTGTTAGGCTGGGTATACTTTCCAGCTGTCATATATTTGCTTGATGTCTTTGAGACATATCCATTGTCCATACCGACTAGTCTGTGCTCTCTTCACTTCCTAGCCCTTACTCCTTGTCTTCCGATGGATTCTCTGAGTTCCTCTATGCTAATTACTTAACTGAGTTTCCTTCTCCTTGATTGTCTGAGGTGTCCAGTTGTTCTGGTTAAAATTTACTCAGGGTCCGTAGAACGGAGTTGGCTACTTGACGTGTGTCGTACACTACATGTATACATACGTGGGGTACCTTATTGATACGTTACCACTTACCCGACTACTTGTCAGGCCCACAAGCTCCTTCGGAGTGCGGTCGTCCCACATCCCGTAATTGGGTACACCCGTAGTGTTCGTCACACGCCTAGGTGAAGTATTCTGTTGTCAACTCCTCTTGTATCATGGTATGATACTCACCGTAATTCTGTTGGTTTGGCTTTAAAATCCAAGGTTTAAAAGAAAGGTTGTGGTTTGAAAGAAAATTTTTTTTTTTTTTTTTAAAATCATGGTACGGTGTCAAAAGAAGTTCCTCATGGCATAGCCATGTTCGAAATCTTGACCAAGTCTAGCTTCATGCTGACTGGTATGAGGTTAAAGTAATGGTCAGGCCGTTGGGCCTTTCCAAGGTTCCATACTCCTAGTTGTTAGGATGTGTGATCCTGTAGTTGCTTCTTGTAGCCACGGTACATTACTATGTACATGTGGTGCGTTAGAGTTCCTTTACATATTTCTGCCCTTACTGCACTTGCCGTGGAAAGTGCGCGGTACTGGTGGTTTTTAGGTAATTCTATATCGATCCCATTCATAATTGGTAATCTTGCTTACTCTTCCTTTGATCTTGTTGATCATTTACTTGGGTTAATCACTCTTCTGAGTAACTCCCCAGTGAGTTTGACATGGCTGTCATTGATCAGGGTACTTCTCCAATCCTTGGAGCTTCCCCTTTGACTTGGTTGTGTTGTTCCTTGTTGCTTATTCCCACACGTTGGTTGTGGTTACTGAGCCTGTTTTGGGTTTAGGCATTACGGTTGTAGTTACATCAGATTATATCTTGTGAATATTCTTGTAGCTGTCCGAGCTATGTTGGCCAGGTTTGTAACCTTTTGGCGTTGTAATTTTTGGAGTCAGTCACTCTCGACTGTGTCCTTAGCCAGCTAGCTCACCGTTGGTGGTGTTGCTTGGCTACTACTGTTGTCCCGTAGACTTGTGCCTCGGGTTTCATTACTGTTCCTGTTTCCATTTCGTTGCACGGTTAGTGCTTCTTTCCTGTTGCTGGTTGTTTAGCTAGGTTCTGCGACAGCTAAGCATGTCGCCCCATGCTGTTGCAAGTTACAGCTCCTCGTGGTTGGAGTGTTTATACTACCGCTATTGAGTGCGGCTATTGTGTTCAACCGGGATCCACTTCCGGGTCTTCCATTTCTTGGAATCTACTACGTGTCGGTTCTTGTTTACCGTGTGATTGCTTCACAACTGCCAGATCGGGTTCCCCCGAGTATGAGAAGACTTTTCTTCTCTCTGGCGTCCTTTCCCAAGTTATACAGTGGGGTTTGCGTCGGGCGGGACTGGTATTGTAGGCATCCGGTACTCACCGGTAGTTCCTAACTAGCATATCTCTAATGCTAACTCTCAGCCCTTAGCCCTAAGCTTCTAATTCCTAACTCGGTATTCCTAAACTCGGTATTTCCAGTCATCAGAGCGATACTTCGCTCTGATACCACTTTTTGTAACACCCCTACTATTAATTCTATCATTACCGTCCAACCTCCTCGTGCTTCCCGAGTCACGCAGCGGATACATACTTACATACATCGGGTGATACAATGCCGTTAGTCACCCACGTGACTAACAAGGCTACTACTGCTACATACAGCATCGGTCTGATGGACCGGAATATCCGAGTACTACTTAATACAATACATACTCTCATTACATACTGGTTACTACAATTCTCCATTCGATACATTACTCAAATCAATACAATACTGCTCCCAATTTCATACATACTCACTAGGAGTCAATCTACTACCCATTACTCACAAACTAGATACTTCTAATTACTAGGCGCGTCGCCGGTCTCTTACCTTGACCGTATTCGCTCCGGGTACCTGCACACTAAAAATGTTCCCCGAGGGGGTCAGCTTACGCTGAATATGATAACCGCATACCCCGCGTACTAGCGGGGTACGCCGACCATTTGGTCGAACACATGCAATTCATTTGCAATACATACATTCATACATACATGCATACATGCTTTCATTCACGATACTACAATACTACACAAGGTATACATACATACGCACAGTACAATACATGCTTGGGAGACAATACGAGTCAACCAATGCTTACTTACCATCTCCCAGTATACACATACACAATACATACCCATTACATATCCAATACACAATACGGAGATACAGTTCTCCAATACATACAAGGTCCAGTTAGCTTCATTACGCACCCGGGTTTATCGGGTGTTTAATACTCTTTTACTTCCGGTCGATGACTTACAATAGTCAAGACCAATACACATACAATACTTACTTCATACATACTTTACTTCCAGTTAAGTCGGTATGACCTCCGGGCAGGGATTACTACATCCCACCACCGGGCTTTAGGGTGGCCCACTAATCCAGGATGCTACCCATTCAAGGGAATTGGTCCAAGGAAAAGATTACAGCCAGGATTCGGATCCAACCTCTTGTGTTTCCTTATCCTCACGCGTGGCCGAAACTATATCGGACTTCTACTCATTCCATTTACTCATTACTCAAGTTAGGAGTTAGAATGTTAGGAATTAGTAGAAGTCAATACTTCATTCCCATACATACATACAATACTCAAGTACACAATACTTACACATACTTCTCAATTCCATTCATTCATTTCATGAATTATACAAACTAATTGTTCAAGAAGATACAACAAGAACAAAATAGTTCAAACACAGTTAAGTGCAGTATAAGTCCGATTCGTGCATTTATCTTATTGGTGATCACATAAGCACACAAATCGGGGTAACCAGGTTAGGATACAGAGCATGAAGAAATCATACCTTTCACCGTTGTACTTGTATCCCAACGTTCCTCCGGTATTCACAATTCAAATCCTATGATATACATACAACCGAATAATTAATCTACCGTTACTAATCTTAACTCAACTACTTTTGTGTTTACTAATCCTTATTCACTAAACCTTTACATTCCTTACACTATATTTCATTTTACTTACTTTCCATTACTTGTCCATAATTTACATACACATGTACATACATATGTATAGGTGGGTATACATATATATCTATATATATATATAGTTATAAGCTTACTGTTTTTTTTTGTAAGTATAGGGCCGTCCGACCCACCGTCCGACCCAAGCCCTGGGTCGGACCATTCCAGTAAGGTTCGTTCCCAGAAAATTACCCTGTCTGACCCAGCACTATTCCGTCCAACCCATACTCTCTGGGTCGGACCATTCCAGAAGGTTTTGGTCCTGTCGTCCAAGCTCCGTCCGACCCACGTCCGACTCACCGTCTGGGTCGGACGAAGTCAGAAACTTCGACATTGTAAAAATTTGCATGTCCGACCCATGTCCGACTCACGGCTCTGGGTCGTACCATTCCAGAAAGTTTAGTTTTCGTTTCTCAAGCCCCGTCCGACCCACGTCCGACTCACCGTCTGGGTCGGACGGAGTCAGAACCTTGCTACAGATTTTATTTTTCTTTCCCAACTTCACCCATTGTTCCCCCAATCTTCTTACATGTAATCTCACATGTTTAAACACTACCTAGGCCCTTCAAATTGCCTTAGTTCATCCATTTTACATACTTACTAATCCCTACTTGTACAATTTCATTTCCATTCTTTACTTACTCCTCATTCTCATTCTAGCTTGTTTATACTCCTAATGACTCTTACTTATGATTACTTAAGTCTTCAGCGACTTACAACCATCCCCAAACAAAGCCTTAACTTACAACCCACTTAAAATTCTTCTCGGGTGAAATTTAGTGTTGGTCCGGGACCTTGTCCCTATCCTTAGTCCCGGACCAACCTTGGTTGTGAGTTTCGAATTGTTTTAACGAGTAGTCGGGTCCTCATGCTTAACCCAAGTCCCAGACCATGAACTCACACCACTCTCGGCCTATTTGACATACTGGTCCGGGTCCTCTTACAAGGGGTAAGTCCCGGACCTAAATTTTGACAAACCCTCGGTTGTTTTGAATGGTTGGTTCGGGACTTAACACAAGGCCTAAGTCCCGGACCAACACTGGTCTGCTACGAATTGCGTTTTCTTTCTTGCTCTGTTTCATTCTCTTCTTCCTCTAATCCATTCCTAATTGTTTCTAATCTTGATATTACATGCTTAACTACTCATTTAATGTCTAACCTACTTAAATCCATCACCGAAACTCAATTCCCCCAACCTACTGATATCTCCCCATTTCCACTATTTCTTTTCTTTTCTTTCTGTTGCAGTTCTACCGAGTTGCTGCTGCTACTTCTGATCCATTTCCATTCTTCTCACAAATGCTAACAGCTCCTAAGTGACATTGTTTCTAGGTAAAATTTGCCATAGTTTCCCCTAAAATCTTACATTCTCTCACACTAATTCATCCAAAAATCAAATCGGTTTCAACCGGCATCAGTTTATACATATTCATTGACAGTTTACATGTATATATGCATCAGTTCACTCACGTTCACAGCAGCAGCTCATTCCTTGTGTTTTGACAGATTTCAACTCATCTACACAACTAATGTTATCAATACCATTATGCTCACTTGTTTATACGGTTACAGTAGGTTTACATTTGTTAAACAGTATACTTATTATATACACACACACGCATTGCTCAAGACTGAACAGAGGTAAATCTTTACCTCGTTCTTGCTTCTGTTTTGTTTTTCTTCCTTTCCTCCTTTTACTCCCCTCTTCTTCCTTGTTTATTTTCTTTATTTCTTGTCTTAGTTAACAGGACAACCGGGTCCAAGCCCTCATCGAAACGCCCACGGCTGAACATGGAACAAGGTGTTCACGTGGGTGGGTTTGGTTTCTTTTCATGAGGAGAAATAAAACAGTGAGACAAGGAAGAGTTCAGTCCGTTTGCTTTACCTTAGAAAATGTATAGAATGAGATGGAGCTTCAGCTGGTGCAGTCCAAGCTTCAGCCGTTAACACCCACAAAATGAAATTGCTTGTTTTGAGTTTTTGGAAGGTGGAGATTACTCTCCTTAACGAGGAGATTCCAACGGTGTGTTTTTGTAAAGTTGGTGGTGGTTTGGTCTCTCAAAAAGGAGGAAGAAGTGTTGTGTTTCTTGGTGTTTCAAATCGCCATGGCGGCTGCTTGGAGGAGAAGAGAAATCAGAGGGTATGGGCTAGGTTGTACGTGAGAGGTGATGGGTAAGGGAGAGAGAAAATAGTTATCACTTTTGTCTTTTTAATTTGTTTGTCTTTTGTACATAAGATAATTAAAAGAAATGTGAGGGAGGTGGGACAAGCAAATCGGCCACCCACACTGTCCCATACAGATTTTTGATTTTATTTTGCAAAAGTGGACACACTAACTTTACTTATTTACACTCTCACCCCGCAACTTCCCGTTTTGACAGTTTTGTTAGTCGGTACCCATTTTTCGGAATTTTCTCGTTTAATTAATTTTATTGGTTCTAGACCTTCATTAATATTTATTAATGACTATTTAATTAATTATAATTGTCGCGAGTCTATTTAACCCGCTTGAAGTCACGTTTTCTCGGCTTCCTCGAAAAACGCGCTTTAATGTTCATTAGTGTTTTAATCCATTTAAGGATCGGTTTTCTTCGGGATTGGTTCCCTAATATTTATTTAGACTTAATTAAGCCTTTAGAATCCTTATATTACGCTAATCGAGGTCTTATACCTCCTATGGTTGTTTAACGCTTATTTAGCGTTTACGCTTTTTAAGCGTTTCTTTATTTCTTTTGGATTTATTTTCCTTACCAATATTACTTAATCATTATTAGGCTCTTAAATACCCATCAGGATAATTTAATCGCCATATTTAAGGTCAGGGTATTTCACCACCAAACCCGAACCATCTTAACTTAAGTTACTCGTCCATATTAGGAGGTAATGAGTGTTGTATAACGAGCTTACATGGGGGTGACATCATTCTCTAGGCTCACCAGTGAATTAACCAAGTTTGGGTCGGTTCCTAAGAGAACCGTTCCGTTATGTTATGTGTTGTTAATGTAATGCAATTTCTATTGCGATATTGTTATGAGCACGTTGAAACGTGAAAAGTGTTGTCATGTGTTGTTATGTGACGTATGTTATATGTTGTAAAATGTGGAGTATGTGGATCATGGATATGAATCCCAGTTTGTGATAAGAGGTGTTTAAGGATAACACGATTAATGGGTAGTTGTCGTCTATTAAGAAAGTAGCTCCATTAGAGGAGAAACACTCTAGGGGTAATGAATACCATAAGTGACCTATCAAGTATGGATATGTTATCTGTTTGTTGAGCCCATCGAGGCGGAATGATTCGTGTTGTGTGTTTTAAGTTACATGCATGATTTAAATATCATCAACCGCATGCTAAGACGACAATTAGTTGTGCGTGGCCCGGTAGCATGTGGGCTGCGGGATTACCATACCAGCAAAGGTGCTGAGCCCCTGGGGGCCACCCTTTCTCTTCTTTTCCTATTTCAGGTACAAGGAGCTGGAAGCCGTTCGAGAGTAGGACGGGGTAGTCGTTGTACATGGGTAATCATTTAAAGTATATATACAGTAGGTGTAGTAAGACCGAAGTTGTTATCGGCATCAGTTTGTAAATACTCGGTACAGTTGGAAGGTATGTGTATGTTTGTTGTTAATGGAAAGGGATAATAATGCGTAGTCGCTCGGGAATCTAGTCCATCAGACCGGTACAATGTTTATGTAATAGCCTTGTTAGCCACGTGGGTGGTTAACGGCGTGTAACACCAACGAGTAAGTAATGTGATGAAGTATATTTTCCGCTGCAAATTGTTGTTATGTGTTTGTTGTTGGATGGGGTGTTACAAAAAGTGGTATCAGAGCGAAGTATCGCTCTGATGACTGAATTACCGAGCTTAGGAATTACCGAGTTAGGAGTTTAAGACTTTGGGTTAAGGGTTGAGTGATAGCGTGAGAGATACGCTAGATAGGAATTACCAGTGTGTACTGGAAACCTACAATATCCATCTCACCCTCCACAATCCTGTTTTATAACTGGGAAACAACGCCAGAGAGATGGAAGTCCTCTCATACTCGGGAATACCCGATCTATCTGTTATCAAATACCTCTAAAGGTACGGAGAACCTGTCATACGGTAGATCCCGAAAAGTGGGAATCCCGGAGACGGTTTCCATCTGAACAATGTTAACCGCATTTAATAGCGAAGAATGAAGAATCTTGTGTATAGAAGAATAGAATTTCCGGCAACCTGGGTCGACATGCCGAGCAGTCGAGATAACCAGCTTGCAACGCACCGACCGTGCAACCGACAAGAAGTGCAGTAATGAAACCCGAGATGAGTGTCTACGGGACTACAGTTGTTAAATGATACACCAATGGTTATACCAACCGACAAAGGAGCTACAACGTGGTGCCCAACCTGAGACAAGTCTCAGTAACCACGACAATGCATGGAAGGGCTACGAAGAGGAAACAATACAAAAAAAGAAAGGGGACTCCAAGAATGGGAGACACCAGTTGATAATTATCATATGAATACAGTGAGAAGTTACCCAGAGGGTTATTGTCGAGACTGTAAGGTCGAGTAAGGGCCAACAAGGCCACTAATAATAGTGCGAGTAAGAACAATACCGCAACCAGTATGTGTGCTTAACCGATAGCCAGTTAGCATGGCGCACTTGCTATAGCAAGTTCTGCTATAACAGGGCTGTTCAGGAAATTTAACCACTACAAAGTACTTGGTAAAGTACCATGAAGTTAAGTGAGATCATCGTAACTGTGGAAGGGCTTAACGGCCTAACCTTTGTAATTGGAAGTACACCAGTCAGCAAGAAGCTAGATTTGGTTAAGGAAAGAAGGCATTGTAAAACCATGAGATTTTTCTTTCAAGCTTAGGTCTATTTCAAACTCTTTTCTTTCAAAACCAGATTTTCTTTCAAACCAATACTTCTTTCTAACCTTTTCTAAACCAAACCAGTAAACCCAGAGGTAGTTGATAAAGATACAACAGTGGATAAACTTCCCCTCGATTAAGTTCGGGAAGCATGGAATGCATATTGTCATAGGACAATATAAGGGAGTTGACAACAGAATACTTCACCTAGGCGTGTGACGGACACTACGAGTGTACCAACTGTAATGTGGGACGACCGCACTCGATAGGAGCATGTGGGCCTGACAGACCTATTTATGGGTTAGTTGGGTAAGTAGCAATATATCAGCATGGTACCCCACATATGTATACTAGTAGAGTCCGGAACACGGGAGGTAGTTGACTCCGTACTACGGTCAGCAGTGTAAGTCAAAACAAGAGCTAAGGATTACAAGGAATGGTTGAAGCTAAGGAACTCAGTTAAGTTAACGTGACTAAAGGAATTAGTGAAATCCTTTCAAGGAAATGTCTAAGAGTCAGGTGGTGCGAAGAGCATTAACTGTTATGTAAAGACATAGCATATGTCTTAAAGGATCCTCAGGGATAAACTTGATATAGCTGGAACGGAGACCCCAGCTGTGCATGGCAGGCAGATGCCTAATGTGGACACATTAGTGTGCAATGAACGGGGTGAAACTCCCAGAATGAGTACCTACACTACCAGGAAATGTTGATCTTCACAGAAGAAGATAAAAAGCCAGTTAAAAACGCAAACGGCGTGGCTAACGGAATATACCAATAAGTGTGAACCAGATGTAAAGGCATAACTTAGTAACACCCAGGAGCAATCCTTAAAGGGTGTTCGCATCAATAATTGTTGCATGAAATGGCATGACAGAAGCACAAGTGAAATACCCCGAACCTTGGTATGTTGTGTAAATGTTTAACTAGGGTATTTAAAGGCTAAAAAGTGCCTTAGAAACTTGAATGAACCATTTAAACAATAGTAAAGTGCAATAAAACACTAAGACACGGTTTGAGCAAAAACGTGCTCTAAGGTTGGAGTGAACTTGGTTAGGACCAAAGAGCCTACCAAGACTTGATAATATTTAATTATGACTTTATAAGGCTAATTAAGTCCTTAGGAAACCTTGGTAGACAAGAAAACCAAACAAAACACAAATAAATACCTTAAGGTCAATATGGGCCAAAATGTGCTCTAAGCTTGGGATAAATGTGTATAAGACCTAATGGTCATACTTATACCTTATAAATATGTTAATGAACATATTAAATCAATTACCAAAGAAAACCAAGCTTGAAAACAAGTTAAAACGCAAAATGTGCTTTAAGAAGTCTTAAAGCACGTTTTTGAAAAATTGTCTTGTAAATGAGTTTGAATGGCTAAATGTCCATCATTACTCTTAATTAACATGTGTACTATATAGTATCACATTTGGGGTGGCTATATCAATGGGAAATCAAAAATTTCACTTCTATGTGCCTTGTTATGGTGAATAGTGATTTTATAACTAGTTTGTAACATATAATGTTATAAGTGATTAAGTTGGTCAACAAAGACCCAAAACACCCTTCTATTAAAATGGGGGCCGGTTTTTAGTAAGGTGAGTCATCACCATGTAAAATAAATTAAAGGAAGGAAGGAAAAGAAAGTAAAAGAAGGAAGTTACTTTAGTACATAAATATCTTCTAAAGTAGAACTCATCTTCATTCTTTCCTTCCCTTCTCATTTCACACGTCTTCAAGCTCCTCCCTCCCTCCATTTACGATTCTCTATACCAACCTCTCTTCTCCATCTCATTCCTTGCCAAATCCAACTCCAAGCTCCAAATCAAATTCTAAGACCATATTTGTCTTAGTTAGATCAAGCTCTACACTTCCACCTTTTCAAATCATTCAAGAGCTCAATTTTGGTGCCATGGAGAATCACCATTGATGGAGCTTGAGCTTGTATTTCTACATATTCTTGTTCTCTTTGCTTCAAGGTGAGGAAACTCAAAGAAAAATCAAGTTTCCTTCATGTTTGGTGTTGTCCGAAAAAAACCTCACCCATGGTGTCTTTACTTGCTTGTTTAGCTTCATTTGAATCTTCAAGGGCTAGGAGGAGTCCTCTCTTGATATATATTCAAGCTCTCTTTCCATTCAAGGTAAAACAATCATGTAATACCTTAGATAATATATGTAAACTAGGGTTTACAATGAGATAAAGCTTAAAGCTTATATACTCATTTCAATGTTGTTATATTGCTTAGTTGTTGACAGGAAGGAAATGCCCTACCGGTTCTACAAGGAAACAAGAAAGAAATTGTGAGGAAAGGAGGTAAACAAGCTATCTCAATGTGGTTTGATGCCTTAGGAGAAATAAGCTTATAATGCTTGTTAAAACTACTAAAGAGCAAATGGTGAATGAGCTAGTAAAATGCTCTCAAGGAGTTTATTAAAGGAATATGTATTGTTGGGTGTATTTGCAGGTCAAAGGCATTATATGTGGGAAATTCAGTGTTTAAGGTTTATGCAATTTAAGGGCCTAAGAGCCATGCATTTAAGGGCCTAAGTGCCAAGCAATTTAAGTTATGCACTATATGTGATGTAGTGTTAATGTGTGAAGTTTGTGTATGAAATGTGTTTGATGGATTTTAGGTGTTCTTGGATGGAATAAGGTAAAAACTAAGGTTTGGATGGGGTATATACTAGAGAAGCTATGGCCAAATTTGGGAAATGTGTAAGAAGTTTTAAGTGTGGTAAGTGAGTTTTGGTGAACTAGGAAGGATAAAGGTGAATGAATGTTTACTTGAGAGGGAAACATGTATTAAAGTGATTAAGAGTGATGCAAGGATTTAGGCATCATCTTGGAAGTTTTAGAAATCTATGGGTGTCTCAAGATGTATTTAAGTCTTGGGAGGAGTGTTTAAGGTTTAGGTAATGTTGGTGTTCAAAGAATAAATGATGTTTAGGTAAGGTTTTGAGTAAGGAGTTTAAGGAGTTGTGAAAAAGGAGATTTAGTTAGTAAGAAAAGAAGTTGAGAGATGATGATAAGGTGTAAAGGAAACACCTTGGTGTTGTGGTCATATAGGTGAAATGCCACCTAGAAATCATAAGGAGAAAACATTGTAAGTGTTAGGAATTTTGTGGAGATATAGTAAAGGTTTAAGGAATTAGGAAAAATAGTTTGTGAGTGTGTTTAAGAATATCTTAAGGGTGTGTGTTTGAAGTGCCAAATGATGTTAGAACACATTAAGAGGTTTAGAGAGTTTGGTGAAGAATTGGCAAAATTTAGGTAAGATTAGGAGGCGACCGACCAGGGGCCGACCAGCCTTTTTGGGTCGGTCGAGCCTCTGTAAAATGTTGGGAAAATGTTCGGTGATGGTCCGACCCAAAAGGGTGGGTCGGACATGGGTCGGTCGGTCAAGTTTCAAAGGAAGGAAAATGTTCGCACATGGACCGACCCAGAATGGTGGGTCGGACGTGGGTCGGACGGGCATGTTTGTAAGGAAGTAGTAAAAGGGGTCTGTAATGGACCGACCCAGCTGGGTGTCGGTGGGTCGGTCGGACCAAAAACATGGTTAAGGTATGAAATCATATGTGGTGATGGGGATGGTAGGTAATGATGTTATAAGAATGTTAAGGACATGTTAGGGTGAGTTTTAATGACAATAAGTGGGTTAAAAGTTGTATTAAATGTGAGAGTAAAAACAAGTTAAAAATGTTAAGTTATGTAACTAAGTTAACGGGGAAAAATTAAGCATTGACATTAAATGATCAAGCAAACCCCGACGTTAATGAAACACGTGTGTGATGTTAACAGTTGTTCGAGAATGCTCGAGGAACATAAATGGACAGGATAAGTGGACCCCGGGTGACAGGTATGGTTTTCTTGCAACTGTGTCCTACCGGATTACACCGGCTTGTATGCAATGGTTTTTCTGTATGTTGCCACGTTATGAGATAAATCATGAAACGAGTTTACAGTCGTTATTGTTATTGTATGTTACGTGCCGATACCGGTAACCTCGAATGCGCTTGAAGGCTAGTTAACCTCTATTAGGTAAACGTAGGAGACGGTATCCGGTAACAACGTTTCCGACTTAAGGAACGTTCTAACCACGGCTATGCGTGAGTGGTCATGTGATTTGTGCGTGAGTTTTTGTATGTGAATGTATGACTCTCTCCTCCCTTGTGTGCTTAACTCGGGTATGATACCGTATTGGTGTGGGATGTGGTAGGCTCCATAATGGATCCCTAACTACTATTATAAGAGTCTGGGGCTAACGGGGGGTGAGGAGTCCGGTAGTTTCCGGCCACGCGGGTGATGGTGGGGGTCGCGTATCATATCCAGTTCGGCTCCCTTGGTGTATGTTTAGGTGGTATTCCAATTTGGTTTCAACCTTCCCTTAGCTTATCCAAAGCTAGTTTACTGACTCACGTCGGGCCATAGGGGCATTACTGTGGTTGGGTGTGCTTGGGATCACTATATCCGACACACCTGGGTTTAAGTCAACCGTTCGAATAACAGGATGGTGATGAGGTAATTAACGAGCTTGGTATGAGTTTGGCAACAATCTCTGTGCTCATGGTATGGACTAACTATGGTGGAAGGATCTTAATGTTAACCGTTCTCGAGGTGATATGTATTGTTGTTGTGATATGCAAATACCTTGCTATGCTTTGGCTATATATATATGGATGTGTTTTTAAATGAATGCAATGCGGTCAGTGGTCCGTCGAGACAAGAAGGGTTTGTTATGTTTGTTATGTGTAGGATGAGTTATGTTGTAGGACATGGAATGTGTGGATCATGGAAATGAATCCCAGTTGGTGACAAGAGGCGTTTAAGGATAACCCGATTAATGGGTACACGTCGTTCGTAAGGAAAGTAGCTCCATTCTTGAGGAGAGCCACTCTTAGGGTTTAGGGAATCATTGGATGGTTGGTTAAGTGTGGATGTGTTGGTTATTGGTGGAGCCCATTGAGGCGAAATATTATGTGAGATTATTAATGGTTTGTATGCATGAATTAAATATAATCAACTGCATGCTAAGACGACAATTAGTCGTGCGTGGCCCGGTAGCATGCGGGCTGCGGGATTACCATACCAGCAAAGGTGCTGAGCCCCTTGGGGCCACCCCTTTCTCTTCTTTTTCCTATTTCAGGTACGAAGTGCTGGAAGCCGTTCGAGAGTAGGACGGGTAGTCATTGTACATGGGTAAACTTTTAAGTGTATGTATACAGTAGGTGTAGTAAGACCGAAGTTGTTGTCGGCAACAGTTTATAAATACTCGGTACAGGGGGAGTGTATGTATATAATAATGTTGAAGATGGATTGAGTATTGTATTGTGTAGTTGCTCGGGAATCTAGTCCATCAGACCGATACAAATGTACATATATTAGCCTTGTTAGCCACGTGGGTGGTTAACGGCGTGTAACACCATTGGAATAAGTAATGTGATGAGTTGAGTTTCCGCTGCAGATTGTTATTATGTGTTTGGTTGTTGGATGGGGTGTTACAAAAAGTGGTATCAGAGCGAAGTATCGCTCTGATGACTGAATTACCGAGCTTAGGAAATACCGAGTTAGGATTTAAGTACTTTGGGTTAAGGGTTGAGTGATAGCGTGAGAGATACGCTAGTTAGGAACTACCAGTGAATACTGGAAACCTACATATCCATCCCACCCTCCACAATCCCTGTTTTATAACTTGGGAAAGAACGCCAGAGAGATGGAAGTCCACTCTCATACTCGGGAATACCCGATCTGGCTGTTATTAAATACCTTTAGGGTACGAAGAACCTGTCATACGGTTGATCCCGAAAACTGGGAATCCCGGAGACGGTTTCCATCTAAACAGTGTTAACCGCATTTCATAGCAATGAATGAAGGATCTTGTGTATGAGAGAGTAGAATTTCCAGCAACCTGGGTCGACATGCCGAGCAGTCGAGGATGACCAGCTTGCAACGCACCAACCGTGCAACAGGCAAGAAATGGATTAAAGAATCCGAGACAAGAATCTACGGACCACAGTTGATAAATAATACACCAACGGTATACCAACCGACAAGGAACTACAACGTAGTGCCCAACAAGAGACAAGTCTCAGTAACCACGACGTGCGTGGAACGGGCTATAAGAGAATACAATACTAAGGAAAGGGTCTCCCAGAATGGGAAACACCCTAGTTAATGAATATCATGTGAAAACAGTGAGAAGTTACCTAGAGGAGTATTTATCAAGGCAGTAAGATCAGTGAGGGCCAACAAGGCCACTGATGACAATATGGGTTGAAACAATACCACAACCGGTATGTGTTGAACTGATAGCCAGTTAGCATGGCGCACTTGCCATAGCAAGTGCTGCTATAACAGGGCTATTCGGAAATTTATAACCACTACAAGGTACTTGGAAAAGTACCATGGAGTTAAATGTGATCGTCATAACAGTGGAAGGGCCTGTTAGCCTAACCTCTGTAATTGGAAACACACCAGTCAGCAAGAAGCTAGACTTGGCTAAGGTAAGAAGATGTTGTAAAACCATGGAAATTTTTCTTTCAAACCTAATTTTCACAACCCTTTTCTTTTCAAACCAGATTTTCTTTCAAACCAACACTTCTTTCCAACCTTCTTTTAAACCAAACCAGTCAAACCAGGCAATTGACAAGGATGCAACAGTGGAAAACTTTCCCTCGATTAAGTTCGGGAAGTAAGGAATGAATATTGTCACGGGACAATATAAGGGAGTTGACAACAGAATACTTCACCTAGGCGTGTGACGGACACTACAAGTGTACCAACTGTGTTGTGGGACGACCGCACTCCGATAGGAGCATGTGGACCCGACAGACCTACTTATAGGTTAGTTGGGTAAGTAGTAATGTATCAGTATGATACCCCATATATGTATACGAGTAGAGTCCAGAACACGGGAAGTAGTCGACTCCGTCTACGGTAAGCAGTATAATTAAACAGGAGCTAGAAAATACAAGGAATGCTTGAAGTAAAGGAACTCAGTTAAGTTAACGAGACTAAAGGAATTAGTAATTCCTTTCAAGGAAATGTTTAAGAGTCAGGAGGTGCGAAGTGCACTAACTGAATGTAAAGACAGCTTGTATGACTTAAGGGTCCCCAGGGATAAACATGATAGCTGAAAAGCAGGGCAAGGCAGATGCCTAATGTGGACACATTAATGTGCAACGAACGGGATGAAACTCCCAGAATCAGTACCTACACTATCTGGAAATGTTGATCTTTACAGAAGAAGATAATAACAGAATGTACCAAAAAGTGTGAACATATGTAAGGCATAACGTAACGACACCCAGGAGAAATCCTCGAAGGGTGTGCGCATCAACAATTGTTGAACGAAATACATGACAGAAACACAAGGGTTGAAATTAACACCCAGTTTAGACATAAGTGGTCAGGAGACGGACTGACAAACCTAAGGGGCATCCCATGAAAGGAAACGGAATACAACGACCTTGTCATGGAGCCCACTACAACCATCTAAACATGTAATAGGATACAGAGGAGTACATGTGTGTGGACAGCCTACAATGAGCCCAGCTCAAGGCAAATAAGGCTTATAAGCCATAAACAATATGTCATATAGATTCGATTGATGGTAGAAGTTTATGTGGTATAAGTGAATAGAGTGGTAAGCGAACCACTGCATTAAGAGTGGGGATACCTCTCGATATTGTGAGACCGCAGAGGCGGTAGTTATGTGAATCAAGTTCAAGAGATATGTGGAGGATGGACCACGTTGTTATTACCCCAGGGTGATTTGAATAAAATAACACAAAAAAAAAGGGGTGCTCGTACCTGTTGTGTACACAGGAAGAGTAATAAGTCTGATAGCAATCACACCGTAGGTGTGTGAAGCTAAATGTGTAGCGAACAACGCTCAAGGGAAAGATAGTAACATATTCAAAAACCAGCCAAATAAGTGGCCAGATAAACCCAGCATAATAGCAGAAGCTAATATAATAGCGATGCAGTATAAGTTGATGTTATATAATGAGAAAGGACACGGCGCGCAATAAGCGACCGTTGTATGAGGATGGTTAGATGATAAAATGGTGAGTAAGCAGAGTTGTGAGTTAAACCCAGTGGAGGTACAACATTAAGCGATAGCAAACGAACCGAGCAGTAAGCCGGTGGCAGTGTTAAATGATAAGGATTTCAGTGAAAATTCCTATCGCAATCGCATAAGAGATTTACTGTCAAGAGTTTACGCCTCTGCACTCTGTATGACTGAGTGTTTTGGTATTGCACTTGCGCAGTAATGATCGAGTGGGATAGCTAGGAATTGGAAACATGTTGATGGTGGAAGAATAATGTTATAATGGCGGTTGCATAGGAAATGCAAGGCCGCACCAATGAAAGAATACATGTACAAAACCAAAGGTGGAGACATGATTAACAGTAAATAACTACAGTAACACTAAATACCAAAGGTCGGTATGAGATATACCCCAGGTGTGGGAAATAACTGAGAGAGCACTACACATTAGGTAGTAGCTCAATCTCAACCGACAGTAAGTCGGTAAAAGTAAGTCAATCATTGTGAATTACATAGTAGTTTACGCTGTAGCTATAGGAGAAGTGGATGGAAAATCGTGAAACTCACCGAATTCGCTCAGGGTAAAGATACCATGCGTCGGTTGAGAACCATTGTTACCTCGATAATGGTAATACATTGGAGATGTACAATACATTAACAGTAACGAATGGGGCAAACCAGCTCTATAATTATCAGGGTTGCGCAACAGAGGCCAGTGAGCCCATGCGTCAGGTACCGGATATATATGGTGAATATGAATAAATGACTAGTTATCAATACCTAAAAGCCTCACAGGCCAGGACCGAAACCGGTTATGAGTTACAACTCCAATGCGAATTCTTGGTTAGGGACTAAACCGCCAATATGGTTAAGATCCTCTAATCAGAATCCATGGTGTAATGACCGCGTGGAAGTTAAAACACTTCACGACGGCAGAACATTTTAAGCCAAGGTTAGTGATTGATTACGTGGGCGTAATCCCTTTTAGGGGGGTAGAGCGCAAAACCACTTAGTGTGTTTTACCGTACAAGTGTACGTGAACTGGGTTGTGCATAGCACAAAATGATTGTTATGATGGTTGGCGCGTGTGTTATATAAACATACGCATTTATTTGTGGGTAAATTGTGGTAATTGCGCACAGAGGATGCGAATACCATTGGGGAAGTGTGTTTATTTTGTTAACAGTGGTGTGTGAGAGTACAAGTGGAAGGGAGTAAAGAAACTCCCGGGGATCTAAAACCCGATGGTGCATAAATGTAACCATGTATTGTATTTTGATAAAAATATGTATATATATACAGTGTTTGATTTATGAAGGGTTATGAGACCGACATAGAACCTAGTGAGAATTAATTCCCTAGGTAACTTGAATTAAGTTGGATTTGGGTGATGATTGATAGACGGAGTTCTATCCCTTGGAGATGTCATGATTATGACTAGAAGGATTCAAAGATAGAAAATGGGATATGCTTGAATTAATTGTTGGTTGAAAATGAGGTGGGAGGTGAAACTTGATTATCATGAGATCAAGGGAAGCCGAACACAAATTGGGGTGGAAAGATAGTTCAACACTGATGCTGATCACATCAGGGTTGGATGACTCTTGAAGCTCCCTGTAAGTGGTCATAAATAACTATATTAAGAAAGATACAAAGAGCATAATCGGACTTGGAGTTGTGTGGTGTTTTCAAAAGGATTTTCAATTGGATTTTCAAACAATCGATTAATATTTTGAATAAAAGATCTTCTATACTTAACCTCACAAGGAAATTTTAAATTTAAGTGATTGTTTAATTTCCCAAAGGCACGGGGACGGAAGGCGTCCATCGCGACCGGGTTCTGCGGGATCATAGTGTATATCAAGGATATTTTTGATTGCTATACATGCTCTGACATGTTGTGGTATGTGTAATGAATGTTGTTTTGACTTGGATTTCCTAAAGTGTATACTATCAAGGCCTATGAGTCTAAATGTGTGGTGTTACATAGACCTATGTGTCTAAAGACTGTTATGTTATGGGGACCTATGTGTCCAAATGATGTGGATATGTTGCCCGGACCATTAAGTCCGAGGTTGGATGTAAAGGGTGGTTGGTAATGGAAGTTTTATGGCTATAAGTAATTCCCGTATTCTAATCCAATGATGCGAGGAAATGTGAACTTCGAGGACGAAGTTCTTTAAGGGGGGTAGATTGAAATACCCCAAACCTTGGTATGTTGTGTAAATGTTAACTATGGTATTTAAAGGCTAAAAAGTGCCTTAGAAACATAAATGAACCATTTAAACATGGTAAAGTGCAATAAAACACTAAGACACGGTTTGAGCAAAAACATGCTCTAAGTTGGAGTGAACTTGGTTAGGACCCAAAGAGCCTACCAAGACTTGATAATGTTTAATTATGACTTTATAAGGCTAATTAAGTCCTTAGGAAACTTGGTAGACAATGAAACCAAACAAAACACAAATAAATACCTTAAGGTCAATAAGAGCAAAATGTGCTCTAAGCTTGGGATAAATGTGTATAAGACCTAATGGTCATACCTATACCTTATAAATATGTTAATGAACATATTAAATCAATTACCAAAGAAAACCAAGCTTGAAAACAAGTTAAAACGCAAAATGTGCTTTAAGAAGTCTTAAAGCACGTTTTTGAAAAATTGTCTTGTAAATGAGTTTTGAATGGCTAAATGTCCATCATTACTCTTTAATTAACATGTGTACTATATAGTATCACATTTGGGTGGCTATATCAATGGGAAATCAAAAATTTCACTTCTATGTGCCTTGTTATTGGTGAATAGTGATTTTTATAACTAGTTTGTAACATATAATGTTATAAGTGATTAAGTTGGTCAACAAAGACCAAAACACCCCTTCTATTAAATGGGGGCCGGTTTTTAGTAAGGTGAGTCATCACCATGTAAAATAAATTAAAGGAAGGAAGGAAAAGAAAGTAAAAGAAGGAAGTTACTTTAGTACATAAATATCTTCTAAAGTAGAAACTCATCTTCATTCTTTCCTTCCCTTCTCATTTCACACGTCTTCAACTCTTCAAGCTCCTCCCCTCCCCTCCATTTACGATTCTCTATACCAACCTCTCTTCTCCATCTTCATTTCCTTGCCAAATCCAACTCCAAGCTCCAAATCAAATTCTAAGACCATATTTGTCTTAGTTAGGTCAAGCTCTACACTTCCACCTTTTCAAATCTTCAAGAGCTCAATTTTGGTGCCATGGAGAATCACCATTGATGGAGCTTGAGCTTGTATTTCTACATATTCTTGTTCTCCTTTGCTTCAAGGTGAGGAAACTCAAAGAAAAATCAAGTTTCCTTCATGTTGGTGTTGTCCGAAAATTAACCTCACCATGGTGTCTTTACCTTGCTTGTTTAGCTTCATTGAATCTTCCAAGGGCTAGGAGGAGTCCTCTCTTGATATATATTCAAGCTCTCTTTCCATTCCAAGGTAAAACAATCATGTTAATACCTTAAGATAATATATGTAACTAGGGTTTACAATGAGATAAAGCTTAAAGCTTATATACTCATTTCAATGTTGGTATATTGTTTAGTTGTTGACAAGGAAGGAAATGCCCTACCGGTTTTACAAGGAAACAAGAAAGAAATTTGTGAGGAAAGGAGGTAAACAAGCTATCTCAATGTGGTTTAATGCCTTAGGAGAAATAAGCTTATAATGCTTGTTAAAACTACCTAAGAGCAATGGTGAATGAGCTAGTAAAATGCTCTCAAGGAGTTTATTAAGGAATATGTATTGTTGGGTGTATTTGCAGGTCAAAGGCATTATTATGTGGGAAATTCAGTGTTTAAGGTTTATGCAATTTAAGGGCCTAAGAGCCATGCATTTAAGGGCCTAAGTGCCAAGCAATTTAAGTTATGCACTATATTGTGATGTAGTGCTTAATGTGTGAAGTTTGTGTATAAAATGTGTTGATGGATTTTAGGTGTTCTTGATGGAATAAGGTAAAAACCTAAGTGTTTGGATGTGGGTATATACTAGAGAAGCTATGGCCAAATTTGGGAAATGTGTAAGAAGTTTTAAGTGTGGTAAGTGAGTTTTGGTGAACTAGGAAGGATTAAAGGTGAATGAATGTTTACTTGAGAGGGAAACATGTATTAAAGTGATAAGAGTGATGCAAGGATTTAGGCATCATCTTGGAAGTTTTTAGAAATCTATGGGTGTTTCTCAAGATGTATTTAAGTCTTGGAGGAGTTGTTTAAGGTTTAGGTATGTTGGTGTTCAAGAATAAATGATGTTTAGGTAAGGTTTTGAGTAAGGAGTTTAAGGAGTTGTAAAAGGAGATTTAGTTAGTAAGAAAAGAAGTTGAGAGATGATGATAAGGTGTAAAGGAAACACCTTGGTATTTGGTCATTATAGGTGAAATGCCACCTAGAAATCATAAGGAGAAACATTGTAAGTGTTAGGAATTTTGTGGAGATATAAGTAAAGGTTTAAGGAATTAGGAAAATAGTTTTGTGAGTGTTTAAGAATATCTTAAGGGTGTGTTTGAAGTGCCAAATGATGTTAGAACACATTAAGAGGTCTTAGGAGAAGTTTGGTGAAGATTTGGCAAAATTTGGGTAAGATTAGGAGGCGACCGACCCAGGGGCCGACCCAGTTTTTGGTCGGTCGAGCCTCTGTAAAATGTTGGGAAATGTTCGGTAATGGTCCGACCAAAAGGGGGGTCGGACATGGTCGGTCGGTCAAGTTTTCAAAGAAGGAAAATGTTCGCACATGGACCGACCCAGAATGGTGGGTCGGACGTGGGTCGGACGGGCATGTTTGTAAGGAAGAAAAGGGGTCTGTAATGGACCGACCCAGCTGTGGGTCGGTCGGTGGGTCGGTCGGTCGGACCAAAAACATGGTTTAAGTTATGAAATCATATTGGTGATGGGGATTGGTAGGTAATGATGTTATAAGAATGTTAAGGACTGTTAGGTGAGTTTTAATGACAATAAAGTGGGTTAAAGTTGTATTAAAAGTGTGAGAGTAAACAAGTTAAAAATGTTAAGTTATGTAACTAAGTACGGGGAAAAATTAAGCATTGACATTAAATGATCAAGCAAACCCCGACGTTAATGAAAACACGTGTGATGTTAACAGTTGTTCGAGAATGCCGAGGAACATAAATGGACAGGATAAGTGGACCCCTGTGACAGGTATGGTTTTCTGCAACCTGTGTCCTACCGGATTACACCGGCTTGTATGCCAATGTGTTTTTCTGTATGTTTGCCACGTTATGAGATAATCATGAAACGAGTTTACAGTCGTGTATTGTTTGTATGGTTTTTACGTGCCGATACCGTTACCCTCGATGCGCTTGAAGGGCATCTAGTTAACCTCTATTAGGTAAACGTAGGAGAACGGTATCCGGTAACAACGTTTCCGACTTAAGGAACGTTCTAACCACGGCTATGCGTGAGTTGGTTATGTGATGTTTGTGCGTGATGTTTGTATGTGAATGTATGACTCTCTCCTCCCTTGTGTGCTTAACTCGGTTATGATACCGTATGGTGTGTGGTTGTGGTAGGCTCCGTAATGGATCTCTAACTACTTATTTAAAAGAGTCTATGGGCTAATGGGGGGTGAGGAGTCCGGATTGTTTCCGGCCACGCGTGTGATGGTGGGGGTCGTTATCATATCCAGTTCGGCTCCCTTGGTGTATGTTTAGGTGGTATTCCAATTTGGTTTCAACCTTCCCTTAGCTTATCCAAAGCTAGTTTACTGACTCACGTCGGGCCATAGGGGCATACTGTGTTGTTTGGTGTGCTTGGGATCACTATATCCGACACACCTTGGGTTTAAGTCAACCGTTCAAATAACAGGATGGTGATGAGGTAATTAACGAGCTTGGTATGAGTTTGGCAACAATCTCTGTGCTCATGGTATGGACTAACTATGGTGGAAGGATCTTAATGTTAACCGTTCTCGAGGTGATATGTATTGTTGTTGTGATATGCAAAATACCTTGCTATGCTTTGGCTTATATATATATATTGGATGTTTTAAATGAATGCAATGCGGTCATGTGTCCGTCGAGACAAGAAAAGGTTGTTATGTTTGTTATGTGTAGGATGAGTTATGTTGTAGGATATGGAATGTGTGGATCATGGAAATGAATCCCAGTTGGTGACAAGAGGCGTTTAAGGATAACCGATTAATGGGTACACGTCGTTCGTTAAGGAAGTAGCTCCATTCTGAGGAGAGCCACTCTAGGGTTTAGGGAATCATTGGATGGTTGGTTAAGTGTGGATGTGTTGGTTATTGGTGGAGCCCATTGAGGCGAAATATTATGTGAGATATATAATGGTTGTATGCATGAATTAAATATAATCAACTGCATGCTAAGACGACAATTAGTCGTGCGTGGCCCGGTAGCATGCGGGCTGCGGGATTACCATACCAGCAAAGGTGCTGAGCCCCTTGGGGCCACCCCTTTCTCTTCTTTTTTCCCATTTCAGGTACGAAGTGCTGGAAGCGTTCGAGAGTAGGACGGGTAGTCATTGTACATGGGTAAACTTTTAAGTGTATGTATACAGTAGGTGTAGTAAGACCGAAGTTGTTGTCGGCAACAGTTTATAAATACTCGGTACAGGGGTGAGTGTATGTATATAATAAATGTTGAAGATGGATTGAGTATTGTATTGTGTAGTTGCTCGGGAATCTAGTCCATCAGACCGATACAAATGTACATATATTAGCCTTGTTAGCCACGTGGGTGGTAACGGCGTTGTAACACCATTGGAATAAGTAATGTGATGAGTTGAGTTTCCGCTGCAGATTGTTATTATGTGTTGGTTGTTGGATGGGGTGTGTTACAGTCTCACCCGAAGCGAGTAACTCTATCCATGCAATACTGAAGGTTCAAAATGGCCTGATGTGTATGAGGAGAGATATGAGAGCTGTAGAAACAAGAACTCGCTAAGTTGCTATCATGCAATGCCTCGAGAGGAGAGTAAGACCTTACGACCATGGTAAACTTGTGGGAATGAGTGCGGAGTGAGACTGTATTAATTTGAATAAGAACTTTTGACTGGAACAGGAACCCGATTAGGGAATAGCACTGCATTGACACACCGTACCGGTGGCTCAATCTGCATGGCGCATGCCACTGCAAGTGCCACATTAACCAAAGCATTAAAATTCAACCTGCCTTGCGCACTTGCTACAACAAGTGCAGCGACGGTAAACTAACCCTAAAGGACGTAGTGGTCCAGGCGGTTACCAATAAACAGTAAACCTTATGTGCGTCCGTAATGCAATAAGGTAGGACAGAGCCTTCTTAAGGGCAGGGTACGAAACCCTTGGGTTGGGGGTCAATAAAACCTCGGAAGACCTAGCCGGTCTGACCATTAAACCTGAAAATAATACACCATTGAGTAGAATATTAACAGGGGAGTAAATGAGAATAACGATAATTAGTGCCTACAAGCCTAACCCCAGTGCCGGTATGGACATTAAACGTCAATCATTACCGGTGGGGAGTGACGGGTCTTCAGGACCAGCATAACCATATTTAGAGAGTGCGCGACACGTGGTTAAACCACTACCATTGAACAATGCCAGAGGGCAAGAAGTGAGCTATACGAGTCAGGACTTAAAAAAAAAATTAATAGGCAGATGTGAACGTGCAATAAAAGGGCCGATGTTATGCCACACCACACACACCGGAGGTGTTGTTGATCCATTATGCTGTTAGACTCCCGTATGGAGGGCAGTGGATATAAACTAAAAGTGAAAATTGCCTGATGACGGAAGAGATACGTTACCTCGAAGAGGATGGAGGAAATATGAGTGAATAAGAGTAAGGATTACACAATGAAGAGCAATGATTGGCGGAAACCATTAAGTAATGGGTATCCAATTGTAACCTTAGGAGAAAGTATTAGAACCAACTAGGAATAAATTAAATAACAAGACCAACAATCATCTAGCTATCAGAATAAGTACTGAGCCTGAATATCGTATGGCATAGGCCTACGGAAGGATACCCTTAGTACCACCAAAAATGACCCAAAACTAGGAGAACAAAGGTGATGAATCACAAATACTGATTAATATCAGGCTAAAGAGGGACTACCATAAGGTAGGGGAAACACTAGGTGTCAACCTTTATCATGGAGTCCGGACTACACCTGAGGGTGTAACCCAATGGATTGGGTGGAGTTCTAGAACTGAAAACTCATATCTGAAGGCGTTAACAGCCTAGGAGTGAATGGGAGAGATAATAAGTACTGATCCCCACTCACAGATACCAGACGACGAGCATGTGGAAACCAGAATTAGGGCGATAAGTCGCAAACACCTATCTTAGTAAAGGTAAAGGAATTACACATTAATCAAGGAAACCATAGAACCTAATATTAGGGCCATTCTGACATCCAAGGTTAAGAATTGGCAGCATAGTTACTTAAACATAAATTACCAGGACTAAGAGTACGATAACCACCGGGTACGAACGCTACGAGTGCACTAAACGAGACATGGGACGACCGCACTCCTAGAAGCTTGTGGGCCTGACAAAACTCACATTAAGTTAGTTGGGTAAGTAGTAATGTATCAGTATGGTACCCCATGTATGTAAACGAGTAGTGTAAGGACCCAGGAGGTAATCAACTCTGTGTCTAAGTCAGCGAATGGAACCCTGACTAGGTAAACCATGTATTGACAAGAGAGATCTCAGTCAAATTAACAAGGTTAGAAAAAAATCAGGGATAGCTTGATAATAAAAGGACATAGGGTCGCAACTCCGCAATGGAGGAGTTAGAACACAAGTTTTGGAGATTTTAGTAAACGAGGAAACCAAGGCCAATTTAATGGTAACGGCAAACTGAACTCATGAATAAGAAGAGGGATTGTGGTATCTAAGGAAGTTATATTAGAGAAACCTTTGTGATAATAGATGCTACCCAAAAAAGGGGGCACAGAGAGAGTTATACCACGCGCTGAGGGCGCTGCGATGATGTCGCATTAAATAATAATAACCACATGCTCAAGCCATAAAACGTTAGTATGTTAGTACCAATTAGGGTTGAACAGAAAACGAATACCAAGCTAAAACCCACAGTCATATTGTATTTTTACAACAGACGAAGGGCAAAAGCGAGCATTACAAGAGATACTCTAAGCTGGAGATTAGATACTCCATGCAAACCGCAATGGCGGATAACCGTCCAAACAAGCAACCATTATAATAACTATTAACCGAATTATGCTGGTGAGAATCAGAAGGTGGAAGATCAGATAAACAAATGGATTCCCTTAATCGACAAGAGGGATGAACCATATATGTGGATACTAAAATACCAACACACGTGGGATACGAGTTCACACTAGCAAAAGAGGACCTACAAGGTACCCGAAGAACGAACTCATTCCAGAGGGAAATAACTTGGAGTCATGAGGGCCAGTTAGATGCGCATATCAGACTCGTCTTGATATTTTAGAGACAACTATTGCAAGCACTAGGTGCTAGAGCACAACTCGACAACCCTTGTACCGAAGGTTAGTTCGGTAGGGTGGCATGAACTCATGGAAATATACCATGAGCATGTATAGGATTCAGGAGGACTGAATAGAATGGCTAGTTGAAATAATAAGCGTGTGTGACTAACGATACCACACAGCCAAATAAATTACTCCATTCCCATAATTATGGAAGACCGTGTAGAAAACACCGTCACATGGAGTTGAAACCGACATGAAACTACTACCTAAAAGGGGGTAAACTAACCATAAAGTAGTTGGGCATACTGCTTACAGAGCGAGTGGGCCCATATTGCTTAGGTTTGACGTACCTAGCGGGTTTGGGGAAACAAATAATGTGTTTACACCTCCCGATCAAACCGTATATGAATATACACACACCTAACCGAGATAGGCGGTATAACCTGAGGTGCTAAAGCCCGACCTATAAAAATAAAAAAAATATGTAATGAAATATGTAGCATATTAGTGCACGAATAATTCCACTGGAATGGAACATCTTGAACTTATTAGATTACGTGGGCGTCATCATTTTCAAGGGGGAGGTAGAGCGATTTTGCACGCTTAAAATATACCGTACGTAGGAGTACGTAGCGCATGGTACACATGCTGCAAACTATTAGTGTACGTAGAGTACAAGTATTATGACTGTGTTATATTACTTGAGGTAAAATTATGATGTATTATGTGTATGAATATATATATATATATTAGTTCGCATTGTTGTGGCGAATAGAAAAGGGAGAACAGATAGAGTGTTCTTATTCTATTTCCGATTATTTATGCAAACGTTGCGAACATTAAACACATAAACGCCTAACTTGTTAGCTCCGGTTGAAAGTTCAAGTAGGTCTATCTGGTAGCTTCGGTGGGAGATGTCAAATAGAAGGAGTAGAAAGCTCCATACTATATGATTTGTGACTCGGTATGAAACCGATTATTGGAATGAATGCGATGAGTGAGTCGGCATGAGACCGATGTGTAACCTAGTGGAGGTAAAACCTCTAGGAATTGTATGAATAATTATAAGTCGAGTGAACTTGGTACATTGTTAGGATACATGATCCTATATGCCAATGACTAGATTAATTACACTAGTTGACTTGTGTATCTATGGGACACAAGGTGGCAAATATCAAGAGGAAACAAGATTAAAAGTGAATAAACAATTGATTGATTGAAATTGACGTGGGAAGTTGAACTTGATCCTGGTCCGATCAAGGGAAACCGAACACAAATTGAGGTGAGAGATAGTTCAACACTGACGCCGACCACGTGGGGTTGAATGACTCTCGAAACTTCCTACAAGTGGAGACATATATGAATAGAAATTGGAATTTAGGGCGTCACTCGAAGAGTCATGGACCGTGGAGTCCTTTGTAATTAGACCGGTGTGTCTGCGAGTGACATTTAGGGCGTCACTCGAAGAGCCGTGGACCGTGGAGTCCTTCGTCATTAGACCGGTGTGTCTGCGAGTGACATCACCCAAAGAGCCGTGGACCGCAGAGCCCTTTGTCATTAGACCGGTGTGTCTGCGGGGTGATTAAGGAAATAAGGTGATACTGTCCGAGGTGCCGTGGACCGCAGTGTCCTTCGTTACTAAACCGGTGGGTCCACGGATGGTTGACGTTGGTTAGCATGGGGTTGGGGATCGTCAAGTCCTGGTCTTTATGACTGCTTCCCTGTGATTTGCCATCGTTAAATATATTCATACACATACAAGCGGAGTGATGTAGAGGTATCCTCGTGAGATACTGGCATATGAATAGGGGGCGTGGAGTACCCCTTTGGAGACACCTTTGAGTACTTCTTGTTGGTTTTGCACCTTGTCTAGTGCTGTGTATGATTGAGTTTTGCACCTTGTCTAGTGCTGTGTATGATTGAGTTTTGCACCTTGTCTAGTGTTGTGTATGAATGAGCTTTGCACCTTGTCTAGTGCTGTGTATGAATGAGCTTTTGCACCTTGTTTAGTGCTATTTATGAATGAATGTATCATGATTATTGACTATATGGAATGAGATTATTGCTGTATCAAATGTGATACATATAGACTGGATCTGAACGTAGTGGAATGTACTCCCTAGTGATGATCTGTCTGTGATTACTTAGTGGAACTTGATTCCTTAGGTGAACTGTAGATGGGTAAGGACTTCGGGATGAAGTCTTTTTAGGGGGGTAGACTGAAATACATTAAACTAATAAAATATGGATTAAATATTAATCACATTGATTAGGCCTAAACATGCCTTAAAAGTCAACTGGGAACAACAATGGTCAAACAAAGCAAGAGGTTGCACCCTTTGACTGTTTAGGGTAAATAAATACCCAAATGAACTTCTTAGGACCTAAGATTTTGTCCTAAGCTTATTAACACATTACTAACATGTTACAAGTGTTGGACAACACTCCAACACAAGAACAGGCATTTGCAAGGTTCAAGGTCAAGTAGGACAAAAATGTGCTCTAAGAATACCTTAAAGGTCTAATGAAATACCCCAAACTTAGATATGGTGTTTAAATGATAAACTAAGATATAAGGAGGCTAAATAATGCCTTATAAACATTAAGAAACATTTCTAATCAAAGAAAATATAAGGAAACACCAAAAGAGCAGTTTTTAACAAAAACGTGCTCTAAGCTTGGAGAGACTTGGGAGAGTACCCAAATATTGTTCTAAGACCTTAGTAATATCCTAATGGTCATTTTAAGTCAATTACCAAGGAAAACCAAGCTTGAAAACAAGTTAAAACACAAAATGTGCTTTAAGGAGTCTTAAAGCACGTTTTTGAAAAATTGTCTTGTAAATGAGTTTTGAATGGCTAAATGTCCATCATTACTCTTTAATTAACATGTGTACTATATAGTATCACATTTGGAAGTCTATATCAATGGGAAATCAAAAATTTCACAACAATGTGCCTTGTTTTGGTGAATAGTGAATTAATTAAGCTAGTTTATAACATAAGTCTATATAAGTGAGACATTTGGTCAACAAGACTTAATTAACCTCACTAATAAAAGGGGGCGGTTTCTTAGGAGGTGAGTCACCACCTTCATGAGTCATTAAGTAAATAAGAAAGCAAATAAGACTTATAAAGCATAAAGTACTATTTACCTTTTAACATAAATATCACATTTTACTTACACCTCATCTCCTCATTCTCTTTTTTTTTGTTTCACATGGTTTCTTCAAGCTCTCTCCCTTCTCCATTAACGTGAAGAACAACTCCATGCTAGCTCCATCTAGCCTTGCCCACATCTTGCTCATTTTAGCTCCAAATCCAAAACAAAATACATATTTTTCTTAGTTAGCTCAAGCTCCTTCTTTCTATCTTTTCAAAACTTCAAGAGCTTCATTTTGGTGCCAAGTCAAACCACCATTAGAGGAGGAAATTCAAGTTTGGAGACTCCATTGGCATCTCCACTCTCTTAAGGTAAAGAAAGTGTAAGAAAATCTAGGTTTCCACCATTTTCTTCACATGTCCGAAAATATATACTCATGGAACTCCATGTTTATGCTTGTTCTAGCTGTTTGTACTCTTCAAAGGAGAGAGGAGGTCCTTCTGCTTCATATCCAAGTTTGTCTTGAGAAACCAAGGTAAAACAATTACCTTAATACCTTAAAGCATATTTTTAACCTAGGGTTTGTTCCTTAGGGTTAATGTGTTATCTAGTACTCATTGGAGTCATTGGATATTGGTTAGAACATTGGCAAGGAGATACACATTGGTGACCGAGATTGAACAAAGAAAAACCTAAGGAAGAAAGCTTTTTAAGCTTATAAAGAACAAGGTAAATTACTTACCTTAAGATGTCTTGTTGTTTAAGGAATGAGATTTAGGTATATGAGTTTAGTGTAGAGTTTATATTGGGAAGGTGTTATAAAACCTAAAAGAAACAAGGACTATATTTGTGAACTTGTGACTAAAGAGCAAGAGAGAAGAAGAGATAGTTAAAACAATGTGGAGATGAATTACAAGAAGCATTTTATTTCAATGGGAGCCTTGTTGAGTGTATTCGCAGGTTGAAGGCAAATATATGTGGAAATTCAGTGGTTAAGATTATTTTCAATTAAGGGCCTAAGTGCCAAGCACTTTGAGTTTAAGCAATACATGATGATGTGGTGAAGTTTTAGTGTAAATTGTGTGTTAAGGTGTTGTGATGAGAATTTGTGTGGTATTGGTTGTTTGATGGAGAAAAGCCATGTATTAGGAGGTATTATATGCTAGAGAACCCATGGCAAAAATTTAAAGGAGAGTTTAAGTGTTTAAGATATTCTAAGGGAATTTAATGACTAAGGAAGTACTAGGAATGTTCTATAGGTTGTCTTGATGAAAAAGGGTGAAGTGAGGTGTTCTAATGACTTATAATGACTTAGGTATCACCATGGAGGATTTAGGAATCAAGAGAATGTATTTGAGTATTTAGGACTTAGGCAAATGTTGGTGTACAACTAGGAAGGAAATAATGTGTTGATTGATGGAAGTTTAAACTTGTGAAGGAACTTTAAGTAAATGCAGAAGAGAGTTTTAGACGGTGAAAGATGCTTGGGAGATGATGTTATAGTGGTGAGGAAAACATTTGGCATAGTGGCTGTCATAGGTATGAAACACCACTTAGAAAACCAAGGAGAAAATATCATAAGTGTAGGAATTTTGGTATGAAGTGAGTAAGTGTTTAAGGAGATGGAAAATGAGTTTTGTGGGATGTTGTATGAGGGTGTAAATGTGACAAATGAAGTTAGAAGACATTAGGAAGGTTTAGGAGAAGTTTGGTGAAAATTGGTTAAGTGTTTGAAGGCTTAGAAAATGAGTGTTTTGCCTTGTCCGAACATCCGTCCGGACATGGACGTTCGGACACGCCCTGTTGCGTGAAAATTTTCAGAGTCTCGACTTGTGTCCGACCTTGGAAGTCCGGACACAAGTTCGGACGTGTCTGCTTCTACTTTGAATTTTCCTCGACCCATGTCCGAACTTCCGAAGTCCGGACACAAGTTCGGACAGGCGTCTGTTTTCAGTTTTGAGTCTCGACTTGTGTCCGAACTTGGGAAGTCCGGAAACAAGTTCGGACAGGCCACTGTATGGACCAAAAAACCTTGTTTAAGGTTAGGAAATGATGGGGATAATTAAGTATGGATGTTATGAGATTGTTAAGGACTTGTTTGGTGGGTGTGATGGTCATTAAGTGGGAGAGTAAGTGTAACAAATAATGAGGAATGATGCACTTAGGAGTCAAGTTAAAAACCATAAGGCTTAGTGAAAAACAATGGGTAAAAGTTGATGTCTTGGAAAGTTAAGAAATTCTATTGAGTTGGATTGATAATAACCTAAACCTGAATCAATGTTCTAGGCTTTGTGAATTGGGACTTGGAAGGAGATAAACCAAACGATCGTCGACGGTGAACGGTACAATCCTTCTTGTGACCTGCTTGCTAATGAGGTGTCCCTCGGCTTGTGTGCTATCTGTTTAATTGCTATGACTAAAACTAGTTAAAAGCATACAACCGGCTATATTTATTCTCGTTGTGTTTGTGTTACCTTTACACTAACCCGCGAGACTTGAGATGGTTTACTAACCAAGTTTAGTACTTACTGAGTTAAGAATAAGAGTTAAGTTTGATGGTTGTTGGTTAATGCCCGTTAAGGCTTAGCTAGCACATGGTGTTCAAGATGTCTACTAACTGGAACTTGAGTGAGGAAACCCGGGACCGATCTCCGGTCATGCATGCTAAGGAAAAAGGGGGACGGTATCTGAATCAGATCCGCCCTCCGCTTAAGGACTTGTCTTCGGACTTGTAGCCTAGGGCCGGTTGCCGGCTCAGCTACGCTGGACTCCCGTCCAGAGTAGGTGGCATTAAGATGGTGCGGTGGGATCACCTAAATCCCAGGTTCGAATTAAGCTACACCAATCCCTTCCAGGAAAGGTTTGTATACTGAGATTAAGATTAAGATTGAGATTAAGATTAAGGTAAGGTAAGGAACTGAGATTAAGGAAATGAGGACTAAGGAGGGGGTTACTAACCCACTTGTTAAGGGAACGCTTGAGTCGTTCATTGGTTGTGAACTTATATGTTCATCTGTGGTTATTGTTATCGCACTTCATATTATGCTTGTGTATGTAATCAATTTCCATGCTATCGACAATTAGTCGTCGTAGCCCCGTTAGCTTGGGGCCATGAGAGGGTGTACCAGCATTCGTGCTGACCCCCTCGGGGGCTATTTTTCACTTGCAGGTAAGAGACCCATGAGGACGCACTACGAGAGTAGGAGCGGTTAGACTTAGGGTGGGATGTTTATTTTGAGTTCGGGTTGCGCCTGTGCACCCGACTGTTTATATTAAATGATGTAAGTTGAGATTATGTTTAAGATACTAGTACTCGGTTGGTTGTAGTGTTGTGAATGCTGATGTTTTGAGTTGGATAAGTAATTTGGATAAGTATTGTAAACGTTAAAGCCGGTATATTCTGGCGATCAGACCGTGGCAAGGTCCAGGTGTTGTTTATTTCTGCTGCGATGTATTCGATTAAGTGTTCAGTTTGCGATAACCACGATAGGCTTTGGATGGGGTGTTACAAAAAGTGGTATCAGAGCGTAGTTACGCTCTGATCAAGAAATACCGGACATGAGTAACCACCGAGTTAGGATATAAGTTAAGGAATAAGTGTTGGGTTAAGGGTGTGAGAAGTTAGAGTGAGTAGAGTCAGATGACCACTAATAAGTGTGGATTGTCTTTACCGTCTACGGACGTTATAAATTTACTAACCAAAACAGTGGTGAATACGAATCTAATGTAAGTTATGCTTGTTCAGATGGCAGGACGCCCTAGAGGAGGCCGAGGTCGCGGCCGGGGTGAGGATACTTCAGGAATACCTGGAGGGCAGACGATCGCAGAGATCGTAGCTGCCGCTTTAGGGCACATGGGCTATCAGCCTGGTGTGGGTGCGCCACCTCCACCGCCACAACCTAGGGAACCAAACTGGGTGAAGAGTCTAGCAGATCTTCGACCCACGCATTTTAAGGGGGAGACCGATCGCGCCAAGCTTGAGGCGTACATCTCCGAGCTGGAGACCGCCTTCGAGACCCTTGACGTCCCTGCTGGGATCAAGGTGCGCTTAGCTGCTTTCTATCTGAAAGGGGCGGCAGGCGATTGGTGGAAGCTGGTGAGGGCCGAGCATGTGGCCAATCCAGAGTTCGGCTGGGAGCAGTACACCGCCTTGCTACGAGCAAAGTACTACCCCGCCCATGTCCAGACGAAGAAGCGCTTACAGTTGGATGCGCTTAAGCAGTCAGACAAGATGACAGTGGACGAGTATTACTCAGAGTTCACTGCCTTGCTCCGTCTTCTGCCAGGTCTAGGGTATTCTGACCAGATCTTGGTGGACCGCTTCTATGGCGGGCTTAGCCATCGACTCCGCTACGGCATGGGGCCGACGAGTTACACTACCTTGCAGGTAATAAGAATGATTGAGATTTGAGTAAGTGATGAATAAGATTTAGATTATGAGAAATAAGTGTGACTAATACTATGGAAAAGCAGGAGTGCTATCATGCCGCTGCTAAGGTTGAGATTACCGTCCAGCTGAGGGACGAGGAGAATGCTAAGAGGAAGAGTGCTGGTAAAAGCTTAGAGAGTCAAGGGCAAGGAGGGTACAAGAAACAAAAGTACCAACCTCAGGCCCAGAAAAATCAGAACCCAAAGGGGAGGGAGGAAAAGGAGAAGGCTTCGGAAGAGCCATTGAAGCTGACATATGCTATAGCAGCTACACCCCTGCGCTCTAAGGCGCCAAAGGGTAAGGAAATTGATATTAAGTGAGTTAAGAAATAAATTAGTAACCGTTTGAGATATGAGAATTGACATTATGAATCATCAGGATCTGAGAGTGAGAAGGGAGCCGGTGGTGGCTACCAGCGACGCTTCATCTGTAGATGGTGTCACAAGGACCACCCCGGGCTCGACTGTAAGGGGAACAAGGTGGAGTGCAACTTTTGTGGAGTCTACGGGCATCGAGCGTATGAGTGTTACCGGAATCCTGCTAGCAGAGCCTATAGGCCCGATACCAGGGGCAAGGGCAAGACGATCAGGGAGCTGGATCTGACGGTCAGAGGAAGGTGCAGCAGCCGGCGGACAAGAACCCACGGGTGACCCAGAAGACGGGGCCCACTTTACACATGGTGGACCGGGACGATGAGCCTGAGCCCTCATCGAGGCCAGGTACCGCTATAACCATTTAGTAATAAAAACTACCTGCTTACCGCATTATCATGCATGTTTGGTGAATAAATGAGTTAAGTAAGAATAAGATGAGATTAGAACTTAAGTAAGACATAACCTACTACCACTTTAGGAAGATTCAACATCTGCTACCCTATACCATCTACATCTAGCCCGGAGCACACCGACATCGAAACCGTACACTTTCCAACCGAACAATGTCAGGTTATCCGCCCAGGTATGATTTTATTAAGGGGATACCTGACACCCGAAGCACAAATAGCCATCATCAGGAGATGCAATCAACTAGGAATGGGACCGGGAGGTTTTTACACACCGGAGTACCCAGGGGGAGCAAGGATGAAATTAAAGATGATGAGCTTGGGCAAGGATTGGAATCCGTATGCCAAGAATTACCAAACCATGAGGGTGCAAGATGGAGTCTCACCACCGGGAATACCCGAAGAGTTCCATCCATTTATTACACAAGTCGTGGAAATCGCTCAGCAGTTGGAAGCTGAACCGATTCCAGACATCCAGGCAGACATTTGCATTGTAAACTTCTACGAAAAAGATGGGAGACTGGGACTACACCAGGATAAGGACGAGACAACGGAGTCTCTCGAAAGAGGGATACCCGTGGTGTCTTGGTCCATTGGAGATGATGCAGAATTTTTATACGGCGAGCAGAAGCGTGCGGACCGTGCAGATAAGATAGTACTTAAGTCAGGTGATGTATTAATTTTGGGAGGAGAATCAAGGATGTTGTACCATGAGATTAAGAGAATCAAGCTGAATACAGCACCGTCAGCAGTAATCAATGCGACGCATATGAGACCAGGAAGATTAAACCTAACCTTTAGACAATATTAGCCATGTAATGTTAGAATGAGATGAGAAATGAGATGTAAGATTGAAGCACATGTTGTAAACAGGATGGTCATGAATAAAATAACAGTGTTGTTCATAAATTGTTACGACTCTTGTTATACCATCAATACTCATGAAGCTTGTGAATACAATTTGGTTATGGACTCGGTACGGAAGGTGCACTAAGCATACTTACAGAGGCACAGGCCGACGCCAGCGGTACTATCCTCACCGGCACCTTTCCGATCAATGGGATTGAGGCATCAGTTCTCTTCGACTCAGGGGCCTCGCATACATTTGTCTCTGCATCATTTGCGAGCAGGTTGGGGCTAGACGCTGATGAGCTACCCGACTTCACGGTTACGCTCCCGTCTAAGGAGAAGGTTCGTTGCACTCGTTACTACCGAGGAGCCACCATCAGAATTAAGGGAGAAGACTTTCCAGTCAGTTTCATTGAGTTCAGTAAGCTAGGATTTGATGTTATCTTCGGGATGAACTGGTTGGAGCGGCACAAGGGACGTATCCTCTGCGCCGAGCATAGATTGTTGCTCAGGAGTCCGTCTGGGGTAACGATATCATACCGCCAGAGGCCCAGAGAGCCTTCGACTAAGATCATCACCGCCATGGCAATGCATAGAGAATTAAGGAGAAAGGAAGAAGTATACCTCTGCTATGTACAGGACATAGAGAGCGACCCTGAGTTCGACCTCGACTTACCGGTAGTGTCGGAGTTCCCCGACTTATTTCCACGGGAACTGCCCGGCATGCCACCCACTCGGGAGGTAGAGTTCACCATTGAGCTGCTACTGGTACCGGACCGATAGCCAAAGCACCATACCGTATGGCTCCGGCAGAAATGACTGAGTTAAACGAACAATTGAAAGATTTGTTGGATAAGGGATTCATTAGACCAAGTGTGTCACCATGGGGAGCGCCAGTCCTCTTCGTGAAGAAGAAGGATGGTAGTCTCCGCCTCTGCATCGACTATAGAGAGCTGAATGCAGTGACAGTGTAACACCCCTACAACGCCCCTATCATCTACCGAAATCACAGCGGAAATAACCAGCCAAATAATAACTAATCGCTTGGTGTTACAACGCCGTTAACCACCCACGTGGTTAACTAGGCAGAATAATACAAGTGTATCGGTCTGATGATCAGACTCCCGAGCATAGTATCTAACATCCATATATAAACATAGCCAAACCGAGTATATTTAATTTACAACACACCTACAAGCCATAATCATCCATCACTGTTTAACAACAGTACCAAAATGTAATGCCTCGGGAGCACAGGCGCATCCCGGGCTTAACAACCAACATATCCAAAAGTACAACAGCAACCTAGGACCTAGAGCCATCTGCTCTTCGATCCTCATCCTGCAATAAAATATGGAGCCCCCGAGGGGGTCAGCACCTTGCTGGTATGGCTAACGCGCAGCCCATCGACTACCGGGATACGCGCAACCAATTGTCATAATAACATGGCATTCATTTTAGAACATCCAACATATATATATACACCATAGCATAGCAAGGGAAATTGCATAGCATCACAACATCAATACATAACACCATAAACTCGGTCCTCGCAAGGAACCTTCCACCATAGTTAGTATACCATGTGAGCCTAGAGGTTTTTACCAACCCCATGTTAAGCTCGTTACCATCCTCGTTACCGTCCGGTTATGTAGAACGGTTAACTTATACCCCAGGTGTGTCGGATATAGTAATCCCAAGCACACCGAAATAACATACGTATGCCCCTATGGCCCGACGTGAGTCAGTAACTAGCTTTGGATAAGCTAAGGGAAGGTAGAAACCAAATTGGAATACCACCTATACATACACCAAGAGAGCCAAACCGGATATGATATCGACCCCCATCCATCACACGCGTAGCCGGAACAACCGGACTCCTCACTCCCCCGGTTAGCACTTGTTAGTGATCACACAATATTTTGTTAAGTCACTACAAGCAAACATTTAGGTCTTGTTAGACAACCAAGGGAAAGGAGTCATAACCTTACAACATCATAATGTATAACAACTGTAAACTCTTTTCATGCCTTAATCTTATAAGGTCGTAACACACAGAAAAGCAAACAACACCCAAGCCGGTGTAAACCGGTAGGCAACAGACTGCAAGAAAACCATACCTTGGTCCTTGCCTTGTTTCGTTTCCACCTTGAGAGAATCCTATACACATTAGTAATGTCGGTTAATTATTTATTTAACTTCACACTTACTAAGTATTCAACATGATCGTATGACATGTTTTAATGTCTACCTTACCCTAGGTTACCTTCATTATACACCCTAGGGTTAACTACATAAGTCACATTCTTTTCTGTTTTTTTTTTTTTTTTACAAATTTAGGTCCGACCGGACTTGTCCATGTCCGGTCGATTCCAGAGAGTTTCTCCCCTTCGGAAATTTAGCCCGACCGGACTTGCCAAGTCCGGTCCTATGTCCGGTCGATTCCAGTAACTCAAGCCGTACACAATTTTCAAGCCCGACCGACCTTGTAAGTCCGGTCCCAAGGTCGGTCCATTCCAGAAGCCAATTCTCGCAGGGTAAACAGGTCCCGACCGAGCTTGCAAGTCCGGTCGCAAGTCCGGTCGGCCCCAAATCTTTGTTTTCCTTTTTACATTTAACTCCAAACTTCACCTCATATAACCTAGTACCCCCTAACCTCATTTGGGCACTTCAAACACAACTTAAGACAACCTTAAACACTCACAAAACTCATTTTCTAATTCCTTAAGCCTTTACTTATATCTTCACAAAATTCCTAACACTTACAATGTTTTCTCCTAGTTTTTCAAGTGGTGTTTCATACCTAAGATAACCACTATCCCAAAAGTTTCTCCTTATTTTAACATCATCTCCCAAGCATCTCTCACACTAATTCTTACATCCTTCTTAAAACTCTTTTCCTAGTGTACACTCCTCCTCATTTTACCAAAGTTTGCCTAGGTATTTACCTAAGTCCCAAAGTGACTTTGGTACTTACTAAATCTCAAAATCATGCCCAAGTCCTTATTACACTCTAGGGTACTTCCTAGTTCATCAAGATTCCTTTAAAACATCATGAACTCCTTATTCATTTCCTAAGTTTTCTAACTCACCAAACCTTATGCAAACACTTAGAACTTCTTACTTGTTACCTAAATTTTGACATGGATTCCCCTAGAACATTACTAAGCCAAAACACTTTGTTTTCTCCATTAAACACACAAGAACATCTAGAATCACCAAAAACACTCTCATACACAACTTCACCAAATTTACACTACATCACAATATAGTGCATAATTTAAATTGCATGGCACTTAGGCCCTTAAAATGCATGGCTCTTAGGCCCTTAAGGTGCTTAAATCATAAACACTGAATTTCCACAATATATATGCCTTTAACCTGCAAATACACTCAACACACATATGCCCTTTACTAGACTCTTGAGAACACTTTACTAAGTCATTCACCATTTGCTCTTTAGGTAGTTTTAATAAGCATTTATAAGCTCATTTCTCCTAAGGCATTAAACAACATTAAGTTAGTAGATTTACCTCTTTTTCCAAAACACTTCCTTCTTGATTCCTTACAAAACCGTATGGTATTTTGATTCCTTGTCAAGTTCTAGACAATATGCAAACACCATAATGAGTATTCAAGCTTTGAGCTTCATCTCATTGTAAACCCTAATTTTACATTGTTTCAAAAACATTAATGTAGTTGTTTTACCTTGATCTTTGAAGGGAGTTTGATTATATAACAAGAGAGGACTCCACCTAGTCCATGAAGAGTTGAAATGAAGCTAGAACAAAGTCACACAAAGAGCTATATCAATGTGTATTTTCGGTCAAGGTAAGAACATAGAGTAAACATGATTTTTCTTTGAGATTCCTTACCTAGAAGCAAGGGAGATCAACAATATGTCAAAAGACAAGCTCAAGCTCCTTCAATGGTGGAACACCTTGGCACCGAAATGGAGCTCTAGGAGTTTTGAGAAGATAGGAATGAAGAGCTTGATGAGAGGAAGAGATTGGTGGTCTTTGTTTTTGATTTGGTTAAGTGAGCAAGATTTTACAAGAGGTCAAAGTAGGAGTTTTAATGGAGGTGATGTATATTACCGTGGGGAAGAGAAGGAAGAAGAGAGGTTCAAGAGAGTGTGGAGCCGTGTGAAATGGAGGAGAAATGAGAGAATGAAGATAGAACTTACTTTTAGGAGATATTTATGCTTATAAAGTAAAAAGTAAGTTTACTTAGTTTTCTTTACTTACTTATAATCAACTAAAGAGTGGTGAGTCACACACTTAGAAAACCGGCCCCCTTTATTAGTGTGAGGGTGTTTTAGTCTTTATTTGTCAATTTAATTACTTATACAACATATGTTACAAAATAGCTTATAAAAATCACTATTCACCTAAACAAGGCACTTAGAAGTGAAATTTTTGATTTCCCATTAATATAGCCACCCAAATGTGATAATATAGTACACATATATATTTAAGAGTAATGATGGACATTTAGCCATTCAAAACTCATTTACAAGACAATTTTTCAAAAATGTGCTTTAAGACTTCTTAAAGCACATTTTGTGTTTTAACTTGTTTTCAAGCTTGGTTTTCTTTGGTAATTGATTTAATATGTTCATTAATACATATATAAAGTCTTGGTAAGTTCATTAAGTTCATTAGGTCTTACCCAAGCCTATTCCAAGCTTAGAGCACATTTTAGCTCTTATTGACTTTAAAGCACATTTTGTGTTTGCTTTTGTTTAAATTTGTTTACTAGTGTTTTTAAGACTCTTTTTAGTCTTAATAAATCATGTTTTAATGTTTAACCAACATACCAAGGTTTGGGGTATTTCAGACAGTGAAGAATAAATACCCACTACCCCGCATTGACGATCTGTTCGATCAGTTGAAGGGAGCGTCTGTGTTTTCCAAGATTGATCTCAGATAGGGGTATCATTAGATAGCCATTAAGGAGGGAGACATTGAGAAGACGGCATCCCGGACACGATACGGCCACTATGAGTTTACAGTGATGCCGTTCGGCTTGTCGAACGCACCGGCGAAGTTTATGGATCTGATGAACCGCTTGTTCCGGGAGCAGCTGGACAAGTCGGTTGTGGTTTTTATTGATGACATTTTGATATATTCAAAGTCTAAAGTTGAACATGAGGAACATCTGAGGAGGGTATTGGAAATACTGAGGGAGAACCAGCTATATGCTAAGTTCTCCAAGTGTGAGTTTTGGCTTGACCAGGTCTCTTTCCTAGGTCATGTCATCTCATATGCTGGGATCGCAGTGGATCCAGCAAAGATTGATGCCGTACGTACCTGGCCAAGGCCGAAGACTGTTACCGACATCCGGAGCTTTCTCGGTTTGGCAGGTTACTACAGAAGGTTTGTTAGAGATTTTACCAAGGTCGCGAAGCCGATGACCAGTCTGATGAAGAAAGATGCACCATTTCTGTGGACAGTTGACTGTGAGAGATCATTTCAGCGCTTGAAGGACTCACTGACCACTGCACCGGTACTGACCATTCCAGACGGTACAGAGGGCTTTGAGGTTTATTGTGATGCATCCAGTAGAGGGCTGGGTTGCGTGCTCATGCAACATGGCAAGGTGGTGGCATATGCCTCACGCCAGTTGAAGAAACATGAGGAGAACTACCCCACACATGATTTAGAGCTAGGAGCTGTAGTCTTCGCTCTGAAGATATGGCGCCACTACTTATATGGGGTTAGTGTCACGATCTACACCGATCACAAAAGTTTGAAATACATATTCACTCAGAAGGAGTTAAATCTTCGACAGAGGAGATGGTTAGAGTTTCTGAAAGACTATGACATTGACCTCCAATACAAAGAGGGGAAGGCCAATGTTGTAGCAGATGCCCTGAGCCGTCGAGCACACTCACTCCAATCGCTAGTTTCTTTCTCCAGCTTGGTTGATGAGGTCCGAGAGGCTCAGAGGACAGATGAGTATATGAGAGAGGTCAGACAGAAGCTGACAGATGGTACCTTTGAGAGTCAGAAATACGACTTCAGACTTCATGATGATGATCTGATCAGACTTAAGGGCCGATTATGCATACCACGAGGCAACACGGATCTGAAAGACCGTATACTTAGAGAATCACACTGTTCTTCAGTTTCCATCCATCCGGAAGCCTCTAAGATGTATAAAGACATGAAGAGATACTTCTGGTGGTCGGGGATGAAGACAGATGTTACCGAGTTCGTCTTGAGGTGTCTCACATGCCAGAAGGTGAAATTCGAGCACCGACGATCGGGCGGAATGGTACAGTCGATGCCAGTTCCGGAGTGGAAGTTCCATGATATCTCCATGGACTTTGTGGTTGGGCTTCCACCTGCTAGGGGAGGTCTCAACATGATATGGGTGGTGGTGGATCGCCTTACCAAAGTAGCCCGATTCATACCGATGAAGGATACTTGGAAGGTGACCAAATTAGTTGAGTTATTTGAGAAAGAAATCATGAGACATCACGGCATACCAAAGACCATAGTGTCAGATAGATATCAGATTCCTTTCGAGGTACTGGAGAGCTACCAGAGAAGCGTTGGGTACAGAACTCAAACTGAGTACCGCAGTTCCATCCTCAGACAGATGGTCAGACTGAGCGTACTATGCAGACACTCGAGGACATGCTGAGAGCATGTGCCTTAGACTTCCAGGGCAGTTGGATTGACAGATTACATCTGATCGAGTTTTCATACAACAACAAAGCTATCACGCTTCGATCAAGATGGCACCTTTCAAGCGTTGTACGGTAGACCATGTCGTACACCGCTCTGCTGGGATGAGTCGAGTGAGACGGTCATTATAGGACCAGAGTACTTAGAACAAGTTAAGGCTGAAGTTCAGCAAATCAGGGAGAACATGAAAGCTGCTCAAGATAGGCAGAAGTCGTAGCTGATGTTCGACGGGACCTGGAGTTCGCAGTGGGCGACCAGTATTCTTTGAGTTTCACCGATGAAGGTGTGTATTCAAGTTTGGGCAGAAGGGCAAATTAAGCCCGAAATTTGTTGGTCCTTATGAGATTACGGGGGGCCCGGTTGCTTACAGGTTGATTTACCTGCTCAGCTGGGTAAAGTGCATGATGTTTTTCATGTTTCACAGCTAAAGAAATACATGCACTACCCCTCCCATGTGTTAGAACCTGAGAGGTTGACTTTAGAACCAAATATAAGATCCGTGGAAACTCCTCAGAGAATCTTGGACAGCAAGACTAGGGACACTCGCCACAAGTCAGTGCGACTGGTGAAGGTTCTCTGGTCTAACCAGGATGTCGAAGAGGCCACGTGGCCCTTCTTTATTTACTGACTAGATCGTCTGTATAGGGTACGGGGCGTATCCCTTTTTAAGGGGGGTAGAGCTTCCTTGCTTTTGAGTTAGGAAACGATCATGTTTGTCGTTTGTTTGGTTGTTTAAGATGTGAATTTGTGTAAGTTGCTACACTTCGGTGTAAGTTTGAGTTATGTATAATACTTATGTATTGTATTTGAGATTGACCTTTGAGTCTTGAGATGTATGAATGTGAAATAAGATGTGGTATTAAGATTAAGAGAAATGTGTACCGTGAATGGTTAAGCACATGTGTGAACTTTGAGGACAAAGTTCTTTTAAGGGGGGTAGATTGAAATACCCCAAACTTAGATATGGTGTTTTAAATGATAAACTAAGATATAAGGAGGCTAAATAATGCCTTAGAAACATTAAGAAACATTCTAATCAAAGAAAATATAAGGAAACACCAAAAGAGCAGTTTTAACAAAAACGTGCTCTAAGCTTGGAGAGACTTGGGAGAGTACCCAAATATTGTTCTAAGACCTTAGTAATATCCTAATGGTCATTTTAAGTCAATTACCAAGGAAAACCAAGCTTGAAAACAAGTTAAAACACAAAATGTGCTTTAAGGAGTCTTAAAGCACGTTTTTGAAAAATTGTCTTGTAAATGAGTTTTGAATGGCTAAATGTCCATCATTACTCTTTAATTAACATGTGTACTATATAGTATCACATTTGGAAGTCTATATCAATGGGAAATCAAAAATTTCACAACAATGTGCCTTGTTTTGGTGAATAGTGAATTAATTAAGCTAGTTTATAACATAAGTCTATATAAGTGAGACATTTGGTCAACAAAGACTTAATTACCCTCATTAATAAAAGGGGGCCGGTTTCTTAGGAGGTGAGTCACCACCTTCATGAGTCATCAAGTAAATAAGAAAGCAAATAAGACTTATAAAGCATAAAGTACTATTTACCTTTTAACATAAATATCACATTTTACTTACCTCTCTCCTCATCTCCTCATTTCTTCTTGTTTCACATGGTTTCTTCAAGCTCTCTCCCTTCTCCATTAATGTGAAGAACAACTCCATGCTAGCTCCATCTAGCCTTGCCCACATCTTGCTCATTTTAGCTCCAAATCCAAAACAAAATACATATTTTTCTTAGTTAGCTCAAGCTCCTTCTTTCTATCTTTTCAAAACTTCAAGAGCTTCATTTTGGTGCCAAGTCAAACCACCATTAGAGGAGGAAATTCAAGTTTGGAGACTCCATTGGCATCTCCATTCTCTTAAGGTAAAGAAAGTGTAAGAAAATCTAGGTTTCCACCATTTTCTTCACATGTCCGAAAATATATACTCATGGAACTCCATGTTTATGCTTTGTTCTAGCTTGTTTGTACTCTTCAAAGGAGAGAGGAGGTCCTTCTTGCTTCATATCCAAGTTTTTCTTGAGAAACCAAGGTAAAATAATTACCTTAATACCTTAAAGCATATTTTTAACCTAGGGTTTGTTCCTTAGGGTTAATGTGTTATCTAGTACTCATTGGAGTCATTGGATATTGGTTAGAACATTGGCAAGGAGATACACATTGGTGACCGAGATTGAACAAAGAAAAACCTAAGGAAGAAAGCTTTTTAAGCTTATAAAAGAACAAGGTAAATTACTTACGTTAAGATGTCTTGTTGTTTAAGGGAATGAGATTTAGGTATATGATGAGTTTAGTGTAGAGTTTATATTGGGAAGGTGTTATAAAACCTAGAAGAAACAAGGACTATATTTGTGAACTTGTGACTAAAGAGCAAATGAGAAGAAGAGATAGTTAAAACATTGTGGAGATGAATTACAAGAAGCATTTTATTTCAATGGGAGCCTTGTTGAGTGTATTCGCAGGTTGAAGGCAAATATATGTGGAAATTCAGTGGTTAAGATTATTGTCAATTAAGGGCCTAAGTGCCAAGCACTTTGAGTTTAAGCAATACATGATGATGTGGTGAAGTTTTAGTGTAAATTGTGTGTTAAGGTGTTGTGATGAGAATTTGTGTGGTATTGGTTGTTTGATGGAGAAAAGCCATGTATTAGGAGGTATTATATGCTAGAGAACCCATGGCAAAAATTTAAAGGAGAGTTTAAGTGTTTAAGATATTCTAAGGGAATTTAATGACTAAGGAAGTACTAGGAATGTTCTATAGGTTGTCTTGATGAAAAAGGGTGAAGTGAGGTGTTCTAATGACTTATAATGACTTAGGTATCACCATGGAGGATTTAGGAATCAAGAGAATGTATTTGAGTATTTAGGACTTAGGCAAATGTTGGTGTACAACTAGGAAGGAATTAATGTGTTGATTGATGGAAGTTTAAACTTGTGAAGGAACTTTAAGTAAATGCAGAAGAGAGTTTTAGACGGTGAAAGATGCTTGGGAGATGATGTTATAGTGGTGAGGAAAACATTTGGCATAGTGGCTGTCATAGGTATGAAACACCACTTAGAAAACCAAGGAGAAAATATCATAAGTGTAGGAATTTTGGTATGAAGTGAGTAAGTGTTTAAGGAGATGGAAAATGAGTTTTGTGGGATGTTGTATGAGGGTGTAAATGTGACAAATGAAGTTAGAAGACATTAGGAAGGTTTAGGAGAAGTTTGGTGAAAATTGGTTAAGTGTTTGAAGGCTTAGAAAATGAGTGTTTTGCCTTGTCCGAACATCCGTCCGGACATGGACGTTCGGACAGGCCCTGTTGCGTGAAAATTTTCAGAGTCTCGACTTGTGTCCGACCTTTGGAAGTCCGGACACAAGTTCGGACGTGTCTGCTTCTACTTTGAATTTTCCTCGACCCATGTCCGAACTTCCGAAGTCCGGACACAAGTTCGGACAGGCGTCTGTTTTCAGTTTTGAGTCTCGACTTGTGTCCGAACTTGGGAAGTCCGGAAACAAGTTCGGACAGGCCACTGTATGGACCAAAAAACCTTGTTTAAGGTTAGGAAATGATGGGGATAATTAAGTATGGATGTTATGAGATTGTTAAGGACTTGTTTGGTGGGTGTGATGGTCATTAAGTGGGAGAGTAAGTGTAATAAATAATGAGGAAATGATGCACTTAGGAGTCAAGTTAAAAACCATAAGGCTTAGTAAAAAACAATGGGTAAAAGTTGATGTCTTGGAAAGTTAAGAAATTCTATTGAGTTGGATTGATAATAACCTAAAACTGAATCAATGTTCTAGGCTTTGTGAATTGGGACTTGGAAGGAGATAAACCAAACGATCGTCGACGGTGAACGGTACAATCCTTCTTGTGACCTGCTTGCTAACGAGGTGTCCCTCGGCTTGTGTGCTATCTGTTTAATTGCTATGACTAAAACAAGATAAAAGCATGCAACCGGCTATATTTATTCTCGTTGTGTTTGTGTTACCTTTACACTAACCTGCGAGACTTGAGATGGTTACTAACCAAGTTTAGTACTTACTGAGTTAAGAATAAGAGTTAAGTTTGATGGTTGTTGGTTAATGCCCGTTAAGGCTTAGCTAGCACATGGTGTTCAAGATGTCTACTAACTGGAACTTGAGTGAGGAAACCCGGGACCGATCTCCGGTCATGCATGCTAAGGAAAAAGGGGGACGGTATCTGAATCAGATCCGCCCTCCGCTTAAGGACTTGTCTTCGGACTTGTAGCCTAGGGCCGGTTGCCGGCTCAGCTACGCTGGACTCCCGTCCAGAGTAGGTGGCATTAAGATGGTGCGGTGGGATCACCTAAATCCCAGGTTCGAATTAAGCTACAACCAATCCCTTCCAGGAAAGGTTTGTATACTGAGATTAAGATTAAGATTGAGATTAAGATTAAGGTAAGGTAAGGAACTGAGATTAAGGAAATGAGGACTAAGGAGGGGGTTACTAACCCACTTGTTAAGGGAACACTTGAGTCGTTCATTGGTTGTGAACTTTATATGTTCATCTATGGTTATTGTTATCGCACTTCATATTATGCTTGTGTATGTAATCAATTTCCATGCTATCGACAATTAGTCGTCGTAGCCCCGTTAGCTTGGGGGCCATGGGAGGGTGTACCAGCTTTCGTGCTGACCCCCTCGGGGGCTATTTTTACACTTGCAGGTAAGAGACCCATGAGGACGCACTACGAGAGTAGGAGCGGTTAGACTTAGGGTGGGATGTTTATTTTGAGTTCGGGTTGCGCCTGTGCACCCGACTGTTTATATTAAACTGATGTAAGTTGAGATTATGTTTAAGATACTAGTACTCGGTTGGTTGTAGTGTTGTGAATGTTGATGTTTTGAGTTGGATAAGTAATTTGGATAAGTATTGTAAACGTTAAAGCCGGTATATTCTAGCGATCAGACCGTGGCAAGGTCCAGGTGTTGTTTATTTCCGCTGCGACGTATTCGATTAAGTGTTCAGTTTGCGATAACCACAATAGGCTTTGGATGGGGTGTTACATCTAATGACCTCTAAATGATATAAAATTGGATACCATGATCAAATATCATGTAAGGAACACAAAAAAAACTGTTCTCAAAGAAAACAGAGCTCAGAAACACCCTGCGACTCAAAATGTGCACTAAAATTCCTTAAAGCACGTTTTTTGTCAATGAGCTCTAAGATAATGACTTTTGTCACTGTAAAGACTATAATAAGTTCTTTATAACATTAATGTGACATGATAGACTATATTATAAAGTCTAAATCAAAGTTTAAAAATAAAATGAAAAATTGGCAATTTAGTATGAATAGTACCCAAAAATAACACCTAATAACTTAACTTAACTTAAACCATGGTCAAAGCTCACTCATTGCCTTGACCAAGGGCTGCCGATTTCATACAGCTGCCATGCCCACTCGTTTTTCAAACTTCAATCAATTATACAGCTAATTAGGTGGGCCATCAACTTACTATTTGATAAAGTAAGAATAATGTCATTAAAAGCATATTTGCTTACCTTCTCCATTTCTCTTGCTTCCCAGCCGACACCAGCTGCTCCATCCTCTCCATTTGCTTCTCTAAAACCGTGGCTTACTCACCAAGAACAGAGAAGAACATCTTGCTACCTAGGTAAGCTTAATTAGTCATTTTATGTTCATTTTCTTCACCATTCCTTCCTCTTTCCATGGAGCTAAGCAACAACCACTTCCATCAATGTTATTAGGTTGTTTTGGAGGTTAAATGGAGGGTGTATCTCGGCATTAACAAGGGAAGAAGGTGGAGAAAGCTAATCTTGTTCTTAAGGTATAAATATGTGCTTTAAGCACATATCTTTTGATTCCCTTCAAATTCGGCTGTGAAACTTTATTTCTAAGCTTATAATATTCATCTTAACATACATATTCAGTGGGTACATCAAGAGCTTCTAGGTATAACCAGATCCAAGCCAAAACACCATTTTAGGCATTTTAAACAAGGTAAAGATTAGCTATCTTCTAATCTGAGTTATACCAGTTTAGAGCTTGGTTTTAGTAGCTCTTTTGACACCCTTTACCCTTTGTAAATTTAGGCCGAAGAGCACTAGTTCTTGCCTTGGTATTCAAAGGTAAATTTTACCTTGAAATTGACATTAAACACTTCTTATGGTTAGATCTTGCTTGGAGACTAACCATGCCTTAATTACTGTTTGAAAACATGTAAACTAAGCTGTGGAAAATAAATCTCCATACAGCCGTGGCCAAACAAGGCTTATACTAGGCAAAAACAAGGTATAAATCACTTAAACCTTCACTTGGTATATTAATATGTGCTTGTACATATTTATATAAATTTTGCCGTGAGTGAACAAGGTATTTAAGGTCTTATTTTGACCTTAGGTGATTAAGGAATGGTTTAGTAAATTTTATAACTAATTAATTAGCATAATTGTCAAACTTAAGACATTATGTGGAAAATTGGTAAATAAAGAAAATATATGGTAAGGGCCGAGAGTTTACAGCATTTTTGGGCATTTATGCGTAATTTATTTTATAAGCCAATGTTTGTAATCAGGCCATGTACTTTAGGCCATTTTATTTATGCATTTATAAGCTTTTAATTAAGTTTAGGTGCTAAATATGCATTACCGCATATTATTGGGGTTTTAGTGTAAATGAATTAAATTTGGGGGGCTATATATTAATTAAGCCGAAAATTGGAGGTTTTAAATGACTTTATATAATTTAACTTTTTATTTGGGGGTTAAATGGTAATTTCTGAAAAGATATGGGTATAAACCATAATATATGGGGATTAATGGTCAAGTCAATATTAAGGTGGTCAACCTTGTCCATATGGTAGGTTTTGACCAAATTAAATAAGTTAGATAACTTATTTAAGGTTTTATAATAAGATAAGTATTTAATTGTAACAATTTTATAACATATGTGGTATATATGTTATTTCTGAAAGTTAAGGGTGTAAAATGGTATTATAAACACCCATGGGCTATTAGGAATTTTTAGGAATTTATTGGGTTGATTTTGGAATTAAGATAAACTATATATGTATAATATATAGTTATTATGTCATTATGACACTTTGGAGAAATATATGTGGTGATATAGTAAATACCGAAAGTATATGGGTTAATAAGGTAATTATAACCTTTGGTGAAATTTGGTGATTTTTGGAATTATATAAGAGTATTTATTAAGATATATGTATAATATATAGTTTTAAAGAATTATTAAACTATATGTTATAAATTGGGCCAAATGGCAATTATAGAACATATATGGGTCTGTTCGGAATTTTACAAAATATAGCCATAGGTTACACCCTTTTTATAAGTTAGAAATGTTATATTAAATGGTATATATATATTTATAACATGGTATAAATAATGGGGTGATTTTGTAAATAAAGGAAACTATGGTTTATAGAAAAGAATAAGGTTAATATATGTGCCTATGCGGCAATATATAATAGTTTTGTATAAAAACTATAAGTTATAAATTAAAGGGAATAAAAATATCATAATATATGATATTAATATATGGTATAACATTACATAATGTTATGTAGGCAAAATAGAATTTAAATAAGTTAAAGGGCTGTACCGAAATATTAAAGGTTGGAAAATGAATTTTAGACTAAGGTCTATAATGTTATAAATGTTATAACAATTATATGGTTTAGATGGAATTAATAAAAGTAAGGATATTCACATTAAGTAATGTGACAAACTATAAATAAATAGGATTTATATATAAACTAAGGAATTTGTTAATTAAACCTTGGGAGATGTAAAGATACAACCTAAAAGGTTACATAATATTAGGATAATAATCTTAATAAAAGTTGTATAATATAGTACAACTAAAGGGAATAATCATCTAATAAAAGATGATAAAAATGTAACATATAATATAAGAGTTTATAACGCATGGATATGTGGTAAATATAAACATATACAAGAAAAATGTATATAAGGATGAATATATATTATGGTTAGAAACCGTGTATTATAATGGATGGTGAAAGAACAAAACCTTGGGAAAATAAATACTAAGGTGAAGTGTATGATATGATTAGGAATTATACATGCAATATAGAAACAAACTATGTGATATACAAGAGTATATCAAGTTACATGCGATAACAAGGTTCAACATTAAGTATGTTATTATACGAGACAAGACTACGCATGTAATATAACGTTTTTCCAATCCCGAGTTAAACCGAAAACCCGATAAACGTTGACAGTTAATAACGGGGGATTAACCGGGAGGTAATAGCGACGGTACGGGGTACCGTAGAAAGCAAATAATGTGTTGAAAGTAGGAGGCATAACTTGTGAAGGAACTTTAAGTAGTTGCGTAAAGGAATTTTAGATGGTGAAAGATGCTTGGGAGATGATGTTATAGTGGTGAGGAAACATTTTGGCATAGTGGTTATAATAGGTATGAACCACCACTTAGAAGCCTAGTGAACAACATTACAAGTGTTGGCATTATTATAAGGAAAATGCATAATGACTAAGGTGGATATTGGTGAGTGATTTAATGAGTTTAATGGAAGGCTAAAGGTGTGATTGAAGTGCCCAAATGAGGTTAGAACATACTAGGGTATATGGGGTGAAGTTTGGAGTCAAATGGGAATTTAGAAACAAAGGTCTAGAGCCGACCGACCTTAGGGACCGGACCTGCAAGGTCGGTCGAGCTCAGTTTACACTACCGGAAAGAGTTTCTAGAATGGACCGACCTTGGGGACCGGACTTGCAAGGTCGGTCGGGCTTGTATTTTGTGTACGAATTGAGTCTCTGGAATGGACCGACCTTGGGACCGGACTTGCAAGGTCGGTCATGCCTGAAATCTTGTATGAGAATTAGTCTCTGGAATCGACCGGACTTGGGACCGACCTTGATAAGGTCGGTCGGGCCTAAATTTTCAACGGGGAAAACTCTCGGGAATGGACCGACCTTGGGGACCGGACTTGCAAGGTCGGTCGGGGTAAAATTTTCAAACGGTAATACGTCCTGGAATGGACCGACCTTGGGTAAGGTCGGTCGGTATGGTCGGTCGAGCCAAAAACATGAAAAAAAAGAAATTTTAAATTCTAAAGATGTTAATTGGTAATAAGGTATGCCATTGGTAGGGTAATGATGATTAAGAACCTAAGGACCTAAGGAATTAAGTTAAGTCAAGAATAAACCTTAGTGTTTAAAATTAAGTTTATAAGGTTAAGTGGTAAGGACTTAAGAGGGTTGTTATCCCCAAAATCTTTACCCTCGTTTAAACATGAACAAGGTTTTCCTAGGGTTGGTGCATGGCTAATGGTAAAATGGTGTCTTTCCTTCGACGTGTCTTTATGCTTTTTTTTTCTTTTGAAAGAATATGGGTTGTGATACTATGAAAATGGTGAAAAGTGCAATATGTGACAAGGAGTTATATTGGCACATTGGTAAAGGGGAATGGAGGAGGTTCAAGAGGTTGATGGTTCAAGGCTAAGAACAAACATTTTTAAACATTAAGTAGTTTTAAGTTCAGTTTTCTTCATAGTGATTTTTCTTTCTATTTTCTAGTTGCATCTTCTTCTTTCATTTTTAACTAGTAGTTTATTTTCAAAAAAAAAAATTCAAAATTCTTTACACATGAATATTTAAAAAAAAACCATGCACGTTTTGGTTTTAGCTATTAACCCCTTTTTTTTAGATTATTTTTACTTTTGTTACATATTTCTTATTCCTTATTTCTAGCTTAACTTAGTTTTCTCTTGATAACTTACTCCTTTTTAAACTACAAAAACACAATTCTACTAACGTTTTGAAATTCTTCTTTTCTTGCTCTTTTGATCATTCATTTTATTTTGTTTTTATCGTCAAACTGAAATAAAAAAAACAAAAAATATTGTTAGTTAGGATTTACATGACCATTTTCCATTCTTTTTTGGAATTTATCCCTTATTCTTCTAGTAATCAGTTTATTTAATTGTTTTCAATATTTCCAAAAAAAAAAGAAAAAAAATGATTTATTAAGATATTGTGTTGGATGTTTTTTTTTTAGTTTCTATTTTATTTGTGTCATACCCTATTTTTCTCCAAACTTAGTTTATTTGATTATGTTTTCCAATTTTTGTTTTCCTGGGAATATTTAAAGATGAAATTTAAAAAATTGAAAAAAGATGTTGGTAACGTAATTGTTATCTAACCTTTTCTTTTAGATAGGTTTTTACATTTTTGTTTTATCTCGATCTAATCCCTTGTTTTTCTCTCAACTAAATTTGTTTGTTTTTAAAATTGAAAAGTTTGTTTAGCTTTCGAAAATCTTCATCCTCTTATCGTGCCTTACTTTTTTTTTTGAAGAAAGGTAAAGAATGATATATATAAATAGGGTTTTACAAAAATTGATATATAGGAAACCATATATCAGACTCCTCAAGAGTTACAAAAAGGCTAGATAGGGGGGTAAACAAAAACCCTCACTAACATGTACATATGTGAGATAAACTATGTAGGAGGTACAAAAAACCACCCCTTACAACAGAGACTAGGAGCAGAGGATCTTCTCAAGCCATCGGGAGTCTTTGTTGGAATGATTCATCTTCATCCAGATAATGGACTTCGTAGCAGCTTTGATATCAGCGACAATGAGAGAGTAGTCCCTAGATTCATTAGCCATGGCTCTCTTGCATCTTTCCATCCAAAGGTAGTAGACCACATTGGCGACAGCAGCTCTTTTAACTTGGTCAATCGGGCTCCTCCTCTTACAGTATCTGGCGATCCAGAGGGAACAGCTTCGGAGGCTAGTCCTATTAGTAGGGATCCCCAACCAGTCGCAAGTGCTCCACCAGACCCTGCACGAGAACCTGCAATCAAAGAAAGGTGGTGGCTAGTCTCTTGAGCATGCTCACAGAGCCAGCATCTGTTAGCAAGACATATGCCCCAAGATTGGAGCTTATCACAGGTTTTTAGTCTATCCCTAATAGTAACCCATAAAATAAACTTTGCTTTAGGGATAGCCCAAGTTTCCCAGCAAATGTTGTGCCAGGTAAACAATCTCGCGGGCTGGGTGGCATCCTTGTAAAGGAGACTAACTGGGGGGTGGGGAGGGTAGGATAGGAGCATGGAATAGGCATCATCCGTGGAGCCACACTGTTTGATCCACCAGTCTCTAGAGTGGAGGGTGGCTTTCCAGGCCCAGGGGTCATTACCCTTAGCAGAGACCGTCCAGATGTCTTGGTTGGACAGGTAGTGGTTGTGGATCCACTGAATCCACAACCGCTCCGTGTCATGAGTTGTTGAGGCGATGGATTTGAGTAAGAAGCAATTATTCCATATGTGGATGTCCTTAAGACCTAGCCCTCCATGTTTTTTGGTATTCGTGATAGTGCTCCAAGCCACCATGGGTGTGGATGTGCTATCAGCCTCACCCGACCAGAGGAAAGATCGGAAGCACTTAATGATGCTCTTGATAACATTTTTTGGGATGGAGATGCAAGAGGCCCAGAATCCAACAATCCCAAAAAGAGTACTTTGGATGAGAGAGAGGCGCCCAGCAAAGGAGAGGGATTTACCGGCCCAAGAGGTGATGGTTTTGCGAATGCTGTCAATTAGGGGGTTAAAGTCGGTGGTTTTAGGCTTTCTCGCTGTAATAGGGATGCCTAGATAGCGGAAGGGGAACGAGCCAAGGTTAAAGCCGGTTGAGCGTAATATAGAATCAGCAAGGGTAGGGGAAACCCCTCCGAGGAAAAGGTCAGACTTAGCCGGGTTAAGGTTTAGACCCGAAGCTTCTGAGAACAGTTTAACTTTACCTAGCATGAGAGAAATCGAATCCTCGTCTCCTCTGCAGAATAAAAGGGCATCATCCGCAAAGAGGAGGTGGGATAGGCGGAGAGAGGCACAAGATGGGTGGAACCGGAAGCCTGGGGTAAGCGGAAGCTGATCGAGGAGGCGAGAAAGCATGTCCATAACCATAACAAATAGGTAGGGAGATAACGGGTCCCCCTGGCGTAATCCCCTCTTACCTTTGAAGAATCCAGAGGGGCAGCCATTAATGTTGATGGAGTAGGAAGCGGAGGTGACACATTGCATGATCCAGTTACTAAACCTCGGGGGGAAGTTTAGGAAGGATAAGGTATCCTGGAGAAAGGACCAGTCAACCGTGTCAAAAGCTTTCCTAATGTCCATCTTCATCATACAACGAGGGGAAGTGTGGGCCCTTTGGTAGTTCTTCATCAGACAGGAGCAGATCTGGATGTTATCAGATATAAGGCGCCCCTTGATAAATGCTCCTTGGTTCTTGCTCACAAGGGAAGGGAGAGCGTCCTTCAATCTGTCAGCAAGGATTTTGCTGATGATCTTGTAGAGCGTGTTACAGCAGGAGATGGGCCTATAGTCCCCAGGAGAGGAGGCGGCATCAGATTTGGGAATGAGGGAGATGAGGGTGGAGTTTATCTCACGGAGGAGCCTACCACTGTGAAAGAAGGCTTTAATACCTTGACAAACATCCTCTCCAACGATATCCCAAGCTGTTTTAAAAAATTTGGCTGTGAAGCCGTCCGGGCCAGGGGCTTTGTCGTCTTTAATGGAAAAAAGAGCCCGTTTAATGTCTATAGAGTCGATGGGCCTGGAGTACTTTCATCTATATAAACATCACTGGCTACACACAACCGGGGGGACGCATTGAAAAAGAACATAGAAAACCCCTGTTAATCACCGTTGCTCAACGTCAGAATTATCTACAGCAGCAAGTGGCACTATTTCCATGCTTCTGTTCATGTCGGTGTTGTCTTCCTTTTCATCACCGTCAAGCACAAATGTGTACAGCATCAGCCATCAGGCATCAAAATACCACCACCTGAATTGAAGATCCACCACATCAACTCTCTATTATCACGGGTGCCTCAAGTTTCATCAGGCAGGAGTTTCTCTTTGGCTGCTGTCGCGATCGGCCGCTTCAGGTAGGAATATTCTTGGCGGTACCACTGCATTCATTGCTGCAAATTTAGGGGAGAAGCCATCGCCGTTCATGCCAGCAATAGATCGATTGTCAGTGCAATTTACATTAAACCGCGTCAGTATCTTCAACGCCACCCTGCCGCTCACAAATGCCATCAGGTTCTGTCGATTGTCTTTATTCTGCTCGTGAACAGTGGCAAAAAGAAGAGGAGGTTGAAACGAGGACATAACCACATTGAGCTGCCGGTGTTGGTCATTGATTCTCTTTGACAACAAATTCATTGAAGAAAGGGGTTGTCTCCCCCCAGTTCAGGTACGCTCCCATTCTTTCATTTTTTTTCCTCTACTTTTTTTTTTCATTTCTTGTCGTTTTGCTGAATTGAAGTTTTGGGTTTGAAAGACATGAATAGTTAATGCTGATATGCATGGTTATGGAGTTACGTATTAGTTCCTACTATGGGTATTGTTTTTTTTGTTTTTTTCTTTTGAAGATTAGCGTTCGTATTATTTTTGTTTTATTTTTTGTTTTCTTTTGCACACTAGTATGGATATTATTTTGATGTATAGTATTAGTGTTATTAATTATGTTTCTACGTGCTCGCTAATAAGTTAACATAGATATTCCTAGTTAATCTGATCATAATTAATTAATCAAAGGGATTACGTGTTAACTTTATAATTAAAGGGAAGATTTCATAAAGAGTTTAGCCTCGGAGTTATAATAGTAAAGGAAAAAGTAATTTCTAAGGGTAATGAAGCAATCTGAACCCTTATAAATTTCATACCAACCCCCCGGACCCATAGCTCTAAAAATCATAGTAATCTTTCCTTTCCAAGTTTAGAAGACTAAAACTTAGGTGACGACTCTATTTAGGTTTGTGTGGGCCAGTTAGAATAATTAAGTTTTAATTTTATAATTCCGGTTTAGTTATTCTAATTGTAAATCGAACCTTGATGCCTTAAGCTAAATACTTAAGGGTTCAAAACCCACGCCCACAGTCTGGCGACTCTACTGGGGACCACCACCTAAATTTTAAAATTTTAAACTTAGGATAGAGGGCTTAACTTGAACTTATAAATTCTAAGGCTTACTTTTTATGATATTATTCTTTTTATTATCTTGTGCATACGAGAGACGAGGGTCCAAATAAACCAATCATCGGTCATGCTTAGACATGACCCGTTCTGAGACACACACCGTAGGGTGATGTGTAAAAGTGGGGGAAATGAGGAGGATGGCGTGCAAACCCCATCCCTTCACTACCCGGGCCCAAAGCCCCAAGCACCTCTCCGAACGTATCCTTACCCAAAAACTAAATTGCGGTCATGTCAAGACATGACCCGTCCTGAGACACACACCTTAGGGTGATGCGTAAAGGTGGGGAAAATGAAGAGGATGACGTGCAAGCCTCATCCCTTCACTACCTGGGCCCAAAGCCCCAAGCACTCTCCGGATGTATCCATACGCATTTGATGAAACTTGCATAGTGAGGACATGCATATTTTCTTTTGTGTCTTATCTCCGTGGTTCTATGATAAACTTGATTGTGTATGGATATCTGCTGAAATAAATCACCTTTACTGGATCCTTATCTTTAGGCTCTCAGGCCCATTTTAGTCTAGGAGAACCCTTCGCTTAGGGTTCAGCCTAAAAAGCCTTATTTCTAGAGGGTCTCTCTTTCGGCCCAAAAGTTCTTGAATTTGAATCATCCATTTTGACCCATTTAGGTTTAGGCAAAAAAATAATCCATTTGAATTTGTGATAAGTCATAAGACTTAAAAATTGATTTATGGATCATGTTTACATTCCGGCCCAATGGCCCATCAAGAACTTGGATTAGGTCTTTCACTTCAACACTAAAAATTCTTTCGATCCAATAACCCATTCATATTCCATACAATTTCTTCTAGGCCATGTGTGCCACTTTCAGTTCAAGATGTTTAGGCCCAAGCGCTTATTCACAAAATGACATTTCGGCCCAAGCGCCAATCTACAGTTAGAAATTATTTCAGCCCAAGGGCCTCATTCTCAAAGTGTTTCGGGTCAAGTGCCTTACTTACAATTCAGATTTTTCAGGGCCTAGTGCCTATCCACAATCATGACACCGTTTTGGTCAATGTGCCTCACTTTCAGTTCAAAGAGATTTTGGCCCAAGCGCCTATGCATAGGCCAAATGCATCCCAGCCCACGTGCCTCTCTTTTAGTCCACTAACATAGTCCAAATGTATCCTGGCCCATGTGCCTCTCTTTTGGTCCACTAATATTCAGGCCCATGCGTCTAACCATAGTCCAAGTGCATCCCGGCCCATGTGACTCACTTTTAGTCCATATATTTTCAGGCCCATGCGCTTATTCACAATCCAAATGCAACCCGTCTCACGTGCCTCACTTTTAGTCCATAGATATTCAGGCCCAAGTGCCTATCCACAATCCAAGAGCATCCCGACCCATGTGTCTCACTTCAAGTTCAAGAGCTTTTAGGCCCGAGCGCCTATCCACAGCCCAAAGAGCAGCCCAGCCTAAGGATCTCATTCACAATTAAGGGACTTTCTAGTATAGATTTCAGCCCAGAGTCCTCTCCATAGACGTTAGATTTCATTGTTGTTTTTCTTAGGTTTGCGTAGGGATTTTACCATTTTAGTAGGTTTACACATTTAGGACGTTTTATCATTCATTAAATCTTTTCCTTTTGTTAAGTTGTCTTAAAAAAAGAAAAAAAGATTGCAGACATTTCTACGTTCTCCCGAAGGTACATCATGGTTGAAAGCTCGAGTCTTCTGTGCGCCAACATCATGTAGATTGGCGGTACTCGAGTTCAGTAAAGAGACTAAGGTTCACAGGCATAAATGTTGTTATAAACTGTCATTCATCATCTTTTGAATACGTTTGCAAACAAATGTTTTGTGAAATCTAAGTTCAGATGTTTTCAAGAAAGACTGTTTTGAATGAATATCTCTTAACCTCAACAATAAGAAGCATTGGTTTTGTTAAATCATCTTCTTCATATTCATAAGCAAATGACTTTTCAAGTTCAAAACTTTTCCAAGCTGAAACGATAAATTCATGAGAGCTTTCTTTGCAAGGAACATCCATTTCTGCTAAACAAATGTCTCTCGAATTAAGGTTTGTGAAACGATCATTTCCTGACAGGGGAACACAAAGACTTGTTTTGTTTCTAAGAAAGTGAACATGCTTTTATCAAGTACCAAGAGACATCCCAAACACCAAAGCAACCCACCTAAAGGTTATAGAGCACATGGTCATCAAACATCCCCAACACAATACTTGGGGTAATCTGAGTTAGAATCGTTTATTCTAAACTTCTAACAAATGTGTGAACGAAACTCTTTAAGCGAAAGAGTGTGAGCGTGTCTTGAGTGGAAAACCAATGAGAGAAAAAGCGTGTCATCTTTACACACAGCGAGGCCACACACATGTGAGGTAAGCAGCATAGCTCTGACTGAAGGAGATAACTTGTCATTTTATGTTGAGATCTGTGAATAGTAACCAGAAGAGACACATAACTATCAGGAATGACGAAGCACCTAGGTAAACCACCACATAGCTAAAGCTTATGAAACCCTAAAATTCAACCCTAGGCACCCCTGCTGAGCCTTTCATATATATTATATCAGCTTTTATCAACAATTCTCCACAAAAGGCCAGCTCATGATGATTACGTACCCCGATGACCAAAGGAAGCGAGGAGCTCAACTCTCGGATGAGGACACTCCTAGTTCGGAAAGAAAGCTACACTACTGCAAACATGATGAAGATCCGCAAACGGTTGCAACATGACCCAGGATTCCAAAGCTTAATCAAAACATCTCTAAAAACGAGAAATACAAGAACCCCGAAGATGATTCAAAGTAGCTCCAAAAGATCGGGAAACACAAGAACCCCGAAGATGATTCAAAGTAGCTCTAGCAGCTCCAAAGATCGGGAAACATAAGAACCCCGAAGATGACTCAAAGTATCTCCAACAACTCCAAAAGATCGGGAAGCACGAGAACCCCGACGATGAGTCAAAGTGGCTCCACGAGCTTCAAGATCGGGAGACACAAGAACCCGAAGATGTATGGGCAATTTGAAAGCCTCAACAACAAAGCAACAGCAAGGGCGGTGTCAAAGTCCAGAGCCCAAAGGCAAATCCACATACAGTAGCAAGACTGCTTCACACGTAAGGACGAAAAGATGAATCCAGAGAAGGTGAAAGTTGCAGCTTTGGTCACCCTTAAGCTCCACAAAACCGAAAATATTCTTCATGGTCCCTTTAACATTCATTACACCCAATGGCCCAATTATAAACCTTAAAGACTTCTGACTTGATAGCTATGTGTCTAAATCAAGTGAAAGTAACAGATCGAAGGCATAAGTCCATCAATATCGAATTCAAAAGTCTGAAAGTTATGATTGTAAGCGAGGGATGAGTGCAAATGCTAAACACATCGAGTGTAGGTAGAAAAAGCACCACATCAAAGGAAACCTTAACCCTGCGAGGATGAGAATTGTTCACATGTTTAATCAAAGATAATACTGGGGGCAATCGATCGTTTCGATCAATTGCCATAATTTCTAACTCAGATAGCTCAAAGAAATACTGGGGGCATTTTGTTTCCACCAGCAATTTCCACAGATGACACAAAGAGTCTCAAAGTCTTAGGCCTGTCATAAGCTCTAAGCACCATGTCCCATAACCTCAAGCCTTAAGCACTCCATAAGCCTTAGGCACCATGTTCTGACACTACAATCCCAAGGACTTAGGCTCATCATAAGCCTTAAGCACTACATCTCAAAACCTCATGCTCCACAACCATGAGAAAATCATAAAACTCGAAAGCATGTTCAGTTTTGAAGGATCAAAATTTTGGTCTCGAAGTCCATTCTTGAAAATGAGAGTTCCATGAGTTTTAAAAGAAGTATTTGCTTATGCATCAGATTTTTTGACAATAGAGTCAACACCAATCTTAACACAAGTCACCCATATTTTTGAAACTGAATCAATCTTGTCTTGACACCAAGTCAACCACATTTTGAAAATTGAGTGAATCTTATTTTGACATCGAGTGAACCACATTTTTGAAAACTGAATCAATCTTGTCTTGACACCGAGTCAACCAAATTTTTGAAAATTGAGTCAATCTTGTCTTGACACCGAGTCAACCCCATTTTGAAAATTGAACCAATCTTGTCAATCATAGTTGAGAGCAAAGTAAACACTATTTTGTGATACCAAGTTGGTAAGTATGATAGTGATTAAGTACAGGTGGAGGTATGCTGCCCGTTGAATTGAAGCAAGGTGTATACTGGCCAATGTGTACGAGTGGTTGAGTACAGGTGGAGGTATGTTGCCCGTTGAATTAAAGTAGGGTGTATACTGGCCAATGTGTATGAGTGATTAGGTACAGGTTGAGGTATGCTGCCCGTTGAATTGAAGCAGGGTGTATACTGGCCAATATGTACGAGTACAGGTGGAGGTATGCTGCCCGTTTAATTGAAGCAGGGTTATACTGGCCAATGTGTACGAGTGGTTGAGTACAGGTGGAGGTATGCTGCCCGTTGAATTAAAGCAGGGTGTATACTGGCCAATGTGTACGAGTGATTAGGTACAGGTGGAGGTATGCTGCTCGTTGAATTGAAGCAAGGTGTATACTGGCCAATGTGTACGAGTACAGGTGGAGGTATGCTGCCCGTTGAATTGAAGTAGGGTGTATACTAGCCAATGTGTACAAGTTGGCGGGGCGATGGCAATAAGTCCTCATTTCTATGTATGTCAACTTTTTGGATAACAACTGGCGGGCGATGGCAATAAGTCCACTATGAAAACCAGAAGTTCATCCCAACAGCCCAGTTGATGGACGATGGCAATAAGTCCCCTTGGAAAACCAAAATGGACTATTTTTTAATGGGTTTCGGTCCCTAGAGGCATCTGAGTTAATTTTGAATGGGTTTCGGTCCCCAGAGGCATCCGAGTTAATTTTGAATGGGTTTCGGTCCCCAGAGGCATCCGAGTTATTTTCTTTTGACGGGTTTCCGACCCCAAAGGCATCCGAGTTATTTTCTTTGAACGGATTTCGGTCCCTAGAGGCATCGAGTCATATTACATTTTTCTTGCATTTCATTCAGAATGGATTTCGGTCCACATAGACATATGAATCACATCACACATCTTGCATTTCATTCCGAACGAGTTTTTTTTCTTAAAAGCATCAAATCACATGACATATTTTACATATAGGACCGGTTGTAGTCCCAAGAAGCACTTGGATACTTGCTTGCATTTTATCACTTGGATATGTCTAGGCCCTTAGAAGTGTCTTGGTACAATGACATGCTTCTCATTTGGGTCTCTAGTGCCCTCGACTAGCTCGGTAAGCTCAAATTTCTGTAAAGATTTTGGGTAATATCAAACGTCAACTTGACTTTTCATTGGCATTACAAAATCAAAGTTGACGGGGGCAATCTGTTATCCCCAAGATCTTTACCCTCGTTTAAAAATGAACAAGGTTTTCCTAGGGTTGGTGCATGGCTAATGGTAAAGTGGTGTCTTTCCTTCAACGTGTTTTTATGCTTATTTTTCTTTTGAAAGAATATGGGTTGTGATACTATGAAAATGGTGAAAAGTGCAATATATGACAAGGAGTTATATTGGCACATTGGTAAAGGGGAATGGAGGAGGTTCAAGAGGTTGATGGTTCAAGGCTAAGAACAAACATTTTTAAACATTAAGTAGTTTTAAGTTCAGTTTTCTTCATAGTGATTTTTCTTTCTATTTTCTAGTTGCATCTTCTTCTTTCATTTTTAACTAGTAGTTTATTTTCAAAAAAAAATCAAAATTCTTTACACATGAATATTAAAAAAAAAACCAAGCACGTTTTGGTGTTAGCTATTAACCCTTTTTTTTAGATTATTTTTACTTTTGTTACATATTTCTTATTCCTTATTTCTAGCTTAACTTAGTTTTCTCTTGATAACTTACTCCTTTTAAACTACAAAAACATAATTCTACCAACGTTTTGAAATTCTTCTTTTCTTGCTCTTTGATCATTCATTTTATTTTGTTTTTATCGTCAAACTAAAATTAAAAAAAACAAAAAATATTGTTAGTTAGGATTTACATGACCATTTTCCATTCTTTTTTGGCATTTATCCCTTATTCTTCTAGTAATCAGTTTATTTAATTGTTTTCAATATTTCCAAAAAAAGAAAAAAATGATTTGTTAAGATATTGTGTTGGATGTCGTTTTTTTAAGTTTCTATTTTATTTGAGTGGTCATACCCTATTTTTCACCAAACTCAGTTTATTTGATTATGTTTTCCAATTTTTGTTTTCCTGGGAATATTTAAAGATGAAATGAAAAAAATTGAAAAAAAATGTTGGTAACGTAATTGTTATCTAACCTTTTCTTTTAGATAGGTTTTTACATTTTTGTTTTATCTCGATCTCATCCCTTGTTTTTCTCTCAACTAAATTTGTTTGTTTTTAAAATTGAAATGTTTGTTTAGCTTTCGAAAATCTTCATCCTCTTATCGTGCCTTACTTTCATCTATATAAACATCACTGGCTACACACAACCGGGGGACGCATTGAAAAAGAACATAGAAAACCCCTGTTAATCACCGTTGCTCAACGTCAGAATTATCTACAGCAGCAAGTGGCACTATTTCCATGCTTTTGTTCATGTCGGTGCTGTCTTCCTTTTCATCACCGTCAAACGCAAATGTGTACAGCATCAGCCATCAGGCATCAAAATACCACCACCTGAATTGAAGATCCACCACATCAACTCTCTATTATCGCTGGTGCCTCAAGTTTCATCAGGTTGGAGTTTCCCTTTGGCTGTTGTCGTGATCGGCCGCTTCAGGTAGGAATCTTCTTGGCGGTACCACTGCATTCGTTGCTGCAAATTTAGGGGAGAAGCCATCGCCGTTCATGCCAGCAACAGATCGATTGTCAGTGCAATTTACATTAAACCGCGTCAGTATCTTCAACGCCCCCCTGCCGCTCACAAATGCCATCAGGTTCTGTCGATTGTCTTTATTCTGCTCGTGAACGGTGGCAGAAAGAAGAGGAGGTTGAAACGAGGACATAACCACATTGAGCTGCCGGTGTTGGTCATTGATTCTCTTTGACAACAAATTCATTGAAGAAAGGGGTTGTCTCCCCCCAGTTCAGGTACGCTCCCATTCTTTCATTTTTTTTCATTTCTTGTCGTTTTGCTGAATTGAAGTTTTGGGTTTGAAAGACATGAATAGTTAATGCTGATATACATGGTTATGGAGTTACATATTAGTTCCTACTATGGGTATTGTTTTTTTTTTTCTTTTGAAGAATAGCGTTGGTATTATTTTTGTTTTATTTTTTTTTTCTTTTGCACACTAGTATGGATATTATTTTGATGTATAGTATTAGTGTTATTAATTATGTTTCTGCGTGCTCGCTAATAAGTTAACATAGATATTCCTAGTTAATCTGATCATAATTAATTAATCAAAGGGATGATGTGTTAACTTTATAATTAAAGGGAAGATTTCATAAAGAGTTTAGCCTCGGAGTTATAATAGTAAAGGAAAAAGTAATTTCTAAGGGTAATGAAGGAATCTGAACCCTTAAAAATTTCATACCAACCCCCCGGATCCATAGCTCTAAAAATCATAGTAATCTTTCCTTTCCAAGTTTAGAAGGTTAAAACTTAGGTGGCGACTCTATTTAGGTTTGTGTGGGCCAGTTAGAATAATTAAGTTTTAATTTTATAATTCGTTTAGTTATTCTAATTGTAAATCGAACCTTGGGGCCTTAAGCTAAATACGTAAGGGTTCAAAACCCACGCCCACAAGGGTATTGAATGGGAATCTTAGGGACTAAGTGAGTTAAGTAAGGTGCAAATAACTAATGGCCTAAAAATGAATGAATGTTTTAGGTTTGTGAATTGGGACCCCGGAGAAGGTTAAACAAACGACAGTCGACGATGAATGGTACAGTCTTTCTTGTGACCTGCTTGCTAACGAGGTGTCCCTCGGCTTGTGTGCTATCTGTTTACTTGCTATGACTAAGTTAAGATAAAGCATGCAACCGGATATACTTGTCTCGTTGTGATTGTGTCTTCTTACACTAACCCACGAGGCTTGAAACTTGCTACTAACTAAGCTTAGTACTTATTGAGTTAAGGAGAGGAATTGTACATTGGGGCATGTTGGTTAATACCCGTCAAGGTTTAACTAACACATGATATTTAAGACTTTCACTAACCGTAACTCGGGGTGGAGTGTGGAATCCGGAATGGTACCGGCACATGTGTATTGGGGGGTCGGTATCTGAATCAGATATGACTTCCAAATAAGACTTGTCCACGGACTCGTCGCCTAGGGTCAACAAACCGACCCGACCACCCGGACTACTGTTTGAGGTGGGAAGCACATTAAGGATGGCGTGGGGGGATCAAGCCTACATCCCCAACAAATTAAGAAAGGTTGCTTATTGCCGATGAGTGCACTGCTACCGGCTAGGGTTAACCAAGCTCTATAAAAATAAGCAACCAACTAAGGCTAACCAGTATAATAGTAGAACGGTTGGCAAATATAAGATTAAGGAGAATGTGGATCTAAGGAGTTAAGAACTAACTCACTTGTTAAGGGAACGCCTGAGTCGTTCATTTGTGTGTGAGCTACTTATGTTCATTGTGGTTTGTTGATTTGTTGCATTTCATATTATGATTGTGAGTCTAATCAACTTTCATGCTATCGACAATTAGTCGTCGTAGCCCCGTTAGCTTGGGGGCCACGAGAGGGTCGTACCAGCATTCGTGCTGACCCCTTTTGGGGGCTGTTTTTACACTTGCAGGTAAGCGGCCCATGAAGTCACACCACGAGAGTAGGAGCGGGTAGCCCTGGGTGGGACTTTATTTTGAGTACGAGTTGCGCCTGTGCACCCGTCTGTTGATAGCTAAACTTGAGAAATGTTATGTGGTTTTGGTGATACTTATAACTCGGTTGGTGTGTGTATTTTGGATATTCGGTTGTAAATATTTAAGAAACGGTATTTCTTGTTGATCAGACCGTGGCAAGGTCCTGGTGTTGGTTTATTTCCGCTGCGATGTTTATGTATTGTTTGTTAAGGTTACGGTAACCACGATTGGCTTAGGACAGGGTGTTACACTCTCCTCTCTTACTAGTTGGAGTCGTGGGGGAATGAGTAATGCGAAGAGATTCCCCAAATTTTAGATTTTCAATACACAAAACTGAGTAAAATTTTCGTCAAACCGACCCTCCCATGGTCGGTCGCGTGGGTCGGTCGGCCCTCTGGTGAAGGAAGCACATGATCATTTTTAAGCCCAACCGACCCTCCTAGGGTCGGTCCTAGCGTCGGTCGATTCTAGTAGGGTGCAAAAGAGTTTGACAGGGTCAGACCGACCCTCCCAAGTTTGGTCCTAGGGTCGGTCGAGCTAGTAGGCTCCTATTTTCATTCGAATTCTCCTGATGCTTCCCGTTGGCTTGACATCCTTCCCGAAGTGTTTGAACATTGATGCCACCTCAATTTAAGCTTTCAAAATTTACTCACATGATTATTTAACTATTTAAATATCTCAAAACTATAAGCTCACTAATAATCACAAAATTACTTCATAAAGTGGTGAAATAAGTTATGCACCAAGTAAAATGAAGGTGAATAAAGACCTTAAAATAGCACTATTTCACCACTTATCAACTCGGACTCCCCTACACATATCTATTTTCTTGTCCTCAAGCAAAATTATCAAGGAACCGACAAGAAGAAAGAACATTTAAAGTAAACAAGTGTTTAGATGAATTCTTGAGTTCAAGTGAGCAAAATTTGTGAAAAACCTCAAGAGGAGTGCAACCAACCTATTAATGGTGATATGGTTGTGCTTAGGGTAAATAAAAACGTAGAGTTTTGGGGTATGATCTAGAGTGCTTCTAAGTTCCTAAAGATTATGGAACTTGGAGAACTTTTACCATGAACAACTTCTCTCAAGAATGGGCATTGAGGAAAAACAAAAGGAAAATAGAGATTTGAATTTGAGGAGAAGATAATTTGGCATTTTGCCTTGATTTAATTAACATTCAACTCTCATTTGTTGGTTACCTATGGTGTCTCTCAATTTCGTTTTTAAAATTTTCACAAGGAAGCACCCCTTAGCAATCCTTAGATGAGAAGATAGAAAAAACCCCTAAGCAATAAAAATTCACCAAGATGAGGATTTATGGTTGCACCGCAAATACATGCTCCTCAAGAGAGAACTTTTTTGAAACATTTGGTGGAAAATTCCAAGAATTCATGGAAAAACTTGCTTACTATAAATGTAACTCCTACATGGAAGCTATAGATATAAAAACGGAATTTGAACAGTGTGCCAAAAAGAAAAGGTCATTTCCCTCATACTTAAATGGGATAATGTCCTCATTGTTCAAAACAGAGCTCAAGGAAAACAAACAGAAGACCTATTCGAAGCACGAAGCATGGAGTAGGCAAATATTGTAATGCATTTTGTAACTGTTGAAAGGTTAGAGAACTAGTACTCCCCACATAAAGATGAGTTGTTAGTGGGTTCCCCTACACTTGCTAGTGTCTGGGGTCATTGAAGCGCTAGCTCCAACAGTGAAGAGTTGGAGACCGTTAGAAAAATTCGCAAGAGCTCCTCTTAAATTTGTCCTAACTCATCCTCGAGGAGTTCTTGTGTTCAGTGTGTATATATCTACAATGCATAACCAGAACGAGCAAGGCACAAAAGGGATTCCGAAGAATACTAAAAAAGGCCATAGTTAGATACCAAAAGGGGACTCATACATGAGTCTCAGACCATAATATTTGGAAATACAGTAAATAGAGTACTAAAGGTGAAGATAAAGTACTATATGAGCAAAAGTGTGAACTTGAAATGACAGAAATGTAAATGAGAGTCAAAAGATAAACAAAAGTGCTGATAAACAATGACACACCAACATGATCTGATCATAGAACAACTACTAAGGAGAGGGACCACCACGCTCCATCTGCTCGCGGAGGTACTGGATCTGGGCCTCCATCTGGCGCTGGTGATGCTCGGCCATCTGACGCTGATAAGCCTCAAACTACTCTTGGGACTCGACCCCGGTCGGTGGTGGAGGAGGCAAAGCGAGGAGTGGCGTGGACGTAGTGCTGTGAGTGGAGGGACCGGAAGAGGAGGAGGCACCGCTACTCTGGTTTTACGCAGCATTCACCTTCTACCAACCGGCGTCAGTGCGAACAAATCTTATCCGCTGTAGAGAGGTGACGTGGATAGGCTCCATAGGCGGGCTAACTAGCTCACCCTCCATATGTCGTACTCCGAAGCAGGAGGACTGCGTCTGCGGAAAGTTAGGAAAACCGAAGTGCTACGTGTCCTTCTTCTCGATGATATGGTAGAGGTGAGTCATAATGAGATCGAAGAGGGAGAGTGGCTTGTCCGGATCCGGCGCGACCATGTAATCCATCATGTAGTAGTCGGTGGTGTTCAGATCCTTGATGTCTCTGGGCAAAATGTTATACCGGAGAGCGCCAGCATGATCTGCTTCACCAGAACCTGCACCATATTCAAGGTCATAGTGACCCTGACATCGGTCCCGTCCTAGTTTTCACGACGCTTGTGACCGGGAGCGTGTTGAGGTAGTGACACGGTGGTCATTGAGGTCTCGTAGATGGATGTAGCTGAAATGCTGGTGGTCATCATTAGCTAACTAGAAGAACTCATGGACATCCGGCCTCCGGATGGTGACCGCACGGCCGCTGACAAATGATGTGACCTCACCCCTCTTTTTATCCGCCGTAGCGTTGGCATAGAATTCCTTGATCAAGCGGGGATGGTATTGACCACCCATGGACAACACACAACTCCAACCAAGATATTCAGAGTATGGGCCTAACTACAAGTCTGCCATGAGAGCGAGGTCGACGGAGCGCTCGGGGACTATCTCACACTGACGGTCGAAGTTGAACTAGCACTTGGCATCTTTGCTAACGAAGATGCCATCAATACGTTCGTGCTAGAGTAGCCCAGCTCCAAGTTGGGCTCGTTAGTGCGTCTCCTCGTAGCTCGGCGTTAACGGAGGGCCATTGTTATGCAAAACAATTAAACAAAAAGGAAAAGGAAAAACAAAATGAAGAAAGGAACAAATAACAAAAAGTGAAGCGTTAGAAATTAAAAGGGATAGAATAAGTGATTGGGTAGAGGATCAGCATTAAGAGTAATGAAGAGCAAAAGAAACAACGGATTTCTATATAAATTTTGGCATAATCTCCCCCGTTTTTCTCCTATTTCCGGGTCTAATAACCTCCACATTTTCACCCAATAGGATTGCCGTTCTGATATGAAAACACCCTAATAGCCCAATTCATCCAAGAAGGCTTATGCTCACCTAGCACTTCAATAATTTACCCGTTTTTAACATTGTAGGCTAGCCCACCGCTTAACCCATAGTGCACTACCATAAGGCATGTCAAGAATCGATTATGCACACGAACACCCAGCAACATCCATATTCAACAGCAAACACTCAAACACAATTTAATGATTTTAGATAAAGCATAATGCAAATTAGGGCTCAATCATGAAAATGATGCTAAAATCACCACAGTGCCACGTTTTTCATTTCATTGTGCACACAAGCCCTATAACTAACCATCACAAACAATCCCCATTGCCAAATTTTCAGAATTCACAATGTTTCAACTAAGGCTGTGTTTGGCTCGGACTTAATTCAACCCAAAGTGTAACTTTCACAAAAAATGCAAAATTGACAAGTTAAGGTTAGAAACATATACCTTGATTTTTTGTAGATGATTTGAAGCAGAAATTTGACAAAAATTGGACTAAAATCAGACCAACACAAATTTGAGGGAAAAATTAGGAAATTAGGGATCTTGATTGGGGAGGGTGGTGGCTGTCACTGGTAGTTGCAGGTGGCGGGCGCGGCTGCTATCGGGATGCAACGTGGACGTCGGAGGACTAGCAGGGCAGTGGTTGGAAGTCTGGCGTGGCAGGATTGTTGGGGTTCTAGGGCGTCTGGGTGCAAAGGAGAAAGGGAGTGTCGGGGGTGTTTCTGAGGTTGGGGTTGGGAGATAGGGAAAATTTCACGAGAAAGGGGGAGGAGACAAAGATAAGTTAAAACGCGTCATTTCTTTCCCTTTTTTCAAAATTTTTTAACCTGACCAACCCTCCCTAGGTCGATCCTAGGGCCGGTCAAAGTCAGTAGCTTTTGGTTCAAAATTTTTTGACCCGACCGACCCTCCAAAGGTCGGTCCTAGGGTCAATCGAAGTCAGTAGCTCCTGGTTTCAGAAATTTAGACACGACCAGTAACACCCCAACTACAAACTCCACACTTAACCATTAATCGCAACGGAAATTACATCATAAACACTAATCAAAAGGGGCGGTGTTACACGCCTTAGCCACCCATGTGGCTAACAAGGCTAAGACTTACACAGTGTACCGGTCTGATGGACTAGATTACCGAGTGCTACGCTTTACATTACAATTCCGTTTCTGAACTGAAAACAAATACAATTACAATCCAACTGTACCGAGTCTATTACATTACATTACCGATAACAAGTACGGTCTCACATTACTAACAATTACACCTAACACGACATACACTACCCAAGGTCCGCCATTCCCGTCCTACTCTCGAACAAAGGGCAACTTCTTTGTACCTAAAAGTAATGGGTGGCCCCAAAGGGGCTCAGCACCTTTTCTGGTATGGTAATCGTGCAGCCCACATACTATCGGGCCACACACAATTATTTGTCGTCTAAGCATGCGGTTGATTATATTTAAATCATGCATGAAAAACTATAAACAGACACTATAAACAACAGGTAATCAACACAGAAATACGATTATCAAGTATAACACATTAATTTTTACTAAATCACATTACTTGGTCTTTAGACGATGAGGGTTTTTACTTTGAGGGCTATGTTCTTATTGGTTAACACTTACCCGTCTATTTGGGTTACACATATTTACTCTTATAATAATGTGGGTTTGATATCGGATGATCAATGTACTCAACATAACAACATAATTCACACATTAACATACACACAACATGGCTCAGGAAGAGTCTCGTGAGGACTCGGACCGAAATGAGGGTTAGCCAACTTATTAGAGCCTAGAGAATACTTTTATTCTCATGTTACGCTCATCACATAATAACTTACTGTTCTTCTTAGAGAACGTATACTTTACTTAAGATGTGTCGGATATAATATAGCTTCGAACACACCGTACACAATTATTTTACTTAGATGTGTCGGTCTTAATATAGACCCGATCACACCATACACAATAACTTTACTTAGATGTGTCAGTCTTAATATAGACCCGATCACACCATACACAAATCCCCCTAGCCCCGAATAATAATCAAGGTAGGAAAGCCTCTTATTAGACTTGTGGGTGATTGTAATCCAAGAAGGAAAGACAAGCAAACAGAGAGGGAGTTAAATCAAATATAGATATCAACTCCCAAACACACGTGCACGACCGGGACGCCCCGGATTCCACACCCCCCCTAATATATATTAGTTAGAAGTTCCCTTATGGAACTTACCACATCACGACACCATTTGGTGTTACAAACTTGGTTAAACATACAAGGGAGGTAACATATATATACACAAAATAGTCCACACATAACACATAAATAGCCGTAGTTAGAACGTTCCCATAGGTTGGGACGTTAAAATCCGAATACCGATCTCTTATGTTATCCTAGAGACGGTGAGCTACGGTTTAACACATATCCGAGGTTAAACGGTATCGGAACAGCGCGTTACATAAATGAATTACTGTAAACTCATTACATGCCTTATCTTATAAGGTCATAAACATTCAGAAAATCAAGTTGGCATACAAGCCGGTGTAACCCGGTAGGACACAGGTTGCAAGAAAACCATACCTTACACCATGGGTTACTCTACCGAGTCCCCGAGGATTTACTCCAACGCGTCATCTCACGCTCCCCGGGTAGTTTCCGAATAAATGGTATTATTTCAAATGTTTTTATTAACACTATGAGCATACGGTATGTAAGCTAATATTACTCCCGTACTTACCCCCGTTGTCCCGTTATCCTTAACATACTTATGTGATCTTAAGTTCACAACTTACACCTTCACTCTCACACTTTTTCATACTTCCAATGGCCTTTAAAAGTCACCAAACAAGGCCTAATCATCATCTAAAATCATCCCCAACCAATTCCCTATCATTACAACACTACACATTATGGAGCATTTTTGGACTGGTCCGGGTTTGTGTCCGGGGTTACAAACCCGGGCCAATCCCAGATTTTTCATTCTGCCAAGAAATTGCCTTGGTCCGGGTATGTGCACTTAGATATAAACCCGTACCACATGCTGGAATTGCATTCTGGCTAGTTTTTTAGGTGGTCTGGGTTTGTGTACTTGTTTACAAACCCAGACCATGTCTGTAGGTGTTTAAATTGACAGTTTTTGACCTCTTTTCAACCCTTAATTCATACCTAATCATTCCTTAATCATTCAACATGTTTTCTACATTGTGCACACTTGTGCATCTCCAAACCATCCCATGACAGCTTTTAACCTTATCATTCCCATTTGACCATGCCACAATCATTCCTAGACTTTTGCATTCTCAATAACTAAGCCACTCACCATTTACAAGGTCAAGCACACTAAGCTCATTTCTAGAATTTTAAACCACCAAAAACATCAATCTTTGCTACAGATTTTGCACAATTTCTTATCCTCCTTCAACCAACACTTCAAGGTGTTTAATTAACTCAAAGAAATTCCTTTCCACTCTTAGATAGCCTTAGGCCCTCCAAACTCATAACAACACCTAATTCACTTAGATTTCTACGGAAATTCATCATAACTTCGTTACTATACTAACACATCCCAAATTCATCATCTTCATCACCTAAACCAAAACATTCCCAATTCATCATCCATTTACCTAAATCAAACTCAACTAGCCAAATCCACAATGGATTCTACCAGCACACAAGGTTCATTCAAAATCCACAAGTCAACAATATAGGCACTAATCATAAAGTGCATGGCTCCAAGGCCTTTAAATTGTACAACAATCACAAATGCATTTAAACACACCCACATTTCTTTATCACCTCTACTAACCACATTCCAACTAATATTTTGGGTTTGTGACTAAGAGGGGGAGGAGTATAAAACGTGGCTACATGCTGGAAGGGACCATATTTATAAAAAAATGAGTGAGGGCATTTTGGTCATTTAGCAACTAACACCCCATAAGTCCCCGTTTGGCACTATTCACTAACCGGGGCGTTTTCCGGATTTTTTTCTGTTTCTTTAATTTTAATGGTTCTTAGACCTTCATTAATGTTTAATTATAGTTATATGATCAAATATATTTTTACAGGGTCATTTAACTGTTTAAAGTCACGTTTTCGGGTTTTCTCGAAAAACGCACTTTAAGACTCCGTTAGCGTTTTAACGCATTATTTGGATCCGTTTTCTTCCGGAATTTTTCCCACATGTTCTTAGTGTGTAATTAGGGTATAAAAATATATTTATAACCATAGTTAAGGTTATGTACCTCCTAAAATAATTAAATACGCGTTTTTGTGTTTTGTAACTTTTACGCGTTTTCTTTTTCCTTTTTGGTTTCTCTTTCCTTACCAATATTCTTAAGGAATTAATTAGCCTTATAATATCATAAATAGATAATTAATTAACACGTTGAGGTTTGGGGTATTTCACGACCGACCCGCCCAAGGTTGGTCCTAGGGTCAGTCAAAGTCAGTAGCTTCTGGTTTTGCAAAATTCGACCCGACTGACCCTCTCAAGGTCTGTCCAAACCAGAACCTCCCCCAAAATGAATGTTTTCTTGCCAAAAACACTAGTTATCATCCACTAGTAGATCAAACACACGAAAACAACCAGAAATACACACCAATACGAGCAAAAGACAACACAACACTTAACCAAAATGAAACTACCGAAATAATGCAAGAAAAAGATAGAAGTGGGTTGCCTCTCGGAAAGCTTCCCGTATTTTTTGGGTCTTTGGCTAGACCATAGTGAGGGTTAGAAGGAACCTGGAGGGTCTCTTAAGTAAAGAGCCCGATCCTCAACCTTTTGGATATCTCCTCCCAAGTAGTGCTTTAGACAGGACCCGTCGACCATGAAAGTTTCCCCCTTGACGTTATTCAGCTCAAATACTTCATATGGGGTGACCTTTGTGACAGTGAAAGGACCAGCCCAATGGGACTTCAATTTTCCAGGGAACAACTTCAACCTTGAGTTATATAAGTAAACCCGGTCTCCCTTAAGAAACTCCCACTTCACAATCATCTTATCATGCCATTTCTTGGCATTTTCCTTGTAGATACGGTTGTTTTCGTAGGCTTCCTCCCGAATCTCTTCTAACTCGGTCAATTGGAATCTCCTCTTGTCACCGGTGCTCTTGAGATCATAATTGAGGGCTTTCACCGCCCAATATGATTTGTGTGCTAATTCCACCGGCAATGAATAAGTCTTCCCATATACGAGCTAGAATGGGGACATGCCAATTAGAGTCTCGTAGGCAGTCCGGTATACCCACAACGGAAGGGCAACCTTGTGTCTCACTCCATACTTGTTCATTAGTGCTCCAAACTTCTTGTTGCAGAAGTGAGACCCTTCGTCACTCAATATAGCTCTCGGCACCCCAAACCATGTTAAAATGTTCTTCTTCCAGAACTTGATTACTACCTTGGTGTCATTTGTCGGGGCTGCAATTGCTTTAACCCACTTGGTCACATAGTCGAGTGCCACAAGGATAAACAAGTTGGAGCAAGAAGATGGGAAGGGGCCCATGAAGTTGATACCCCACAAAGTGAACGGCTCAACATCGATCATTATATTAAGGGGCATTTCATGCTTGCAAGAAGTGTTCCCAAGCCTCTGACATTGATCACATGCGACAACGAATGAGTGGCAATCCATATGAAGAACTTTGGCTGTTGATTGTGTCAAAACGTGGTGTCCCCTGACTTCACCCAAGTGACAGTGAATTAAAACTTCTTACACTTCACTCATGGGCACACATCTTCGGATGACCCCATCAACACAGATTTTGAAAAGAAGAGGATCTTCCCAAAACTACCGCTTGATGTTTGAGAAAAATTTCTTTCTCTGCTGATAAGTCATCTCTGGTGGAATCACCCCTCTTGCCAAATAGTTTGCAAAGTTTGCATACCAAGGGTCACCGGTCTCTACAATCATGAAGATACTCTAATCAGGGAAGAACTCGTTGATTGATACACCATCATCAGACACCTCCATTCAAGAGAGGTGACCGGCTATAACATTTTGCACACCCGGTTTGTCTTGGACCTCTATCTCAAATTCTTGAAGGAGAAGGATCCATCGGAGGAGTCTTGGCTTTGCATCTCCTTTGGTGAACAAATATTTCAGCGCTGAATGGTCGGTGTGCACTATAACCTTGTTTTCCAAGAGGTAAGATCTGAATTTGTCGAGGGCAAAGATTACTGCTAATAGCTCCTTCTCAGTGGTGGTGTAGTTCTTCTGAGCATCATTGAGAGTTCTACTAGCGTAGTATATAGTCCTCAATATCTTTTCCTTCTTTTGACAAAGGACCGCCCCACCGTATAGTCGCTAGCGTCGACATGATCTTAAAGGGGATACCCTAGTCAGGGGATACCACAATGGGTGCAGAGATGAGACTTTGTTTGATAGTGTTGGAGGTGTTAAGGCACTCATCGGTGAATTCAAATTTTACATCCTTGGCCAAGAGGTCATAGAGAGGTTTAAAATTTTTTGAGAAGTCTTTGCTGAACCATCTGTAAAACCCGGCATGACCTAGAAAACTTCTAATATCTTTCACTGATGTCGGAGGAGGTAGCTTTTCAATCACTTCAACCTTAGCCTTATCAACCTCAGTGCCCTTGTTGGGCAAAATCTACACAATATTATATATAGATTTATTTCAAACTAATAGGCAAGTGCACCTAGTCGGAGTAGTACAACAAGTGTCGTATCCTCAGGGAAATTGTTCAATTTTCCTAGTTTCGGTATTTAATAAACAGTAAATAAAAGGGGTTTAGCCATTGGCAATCTTGGTGTTTTTGGGTTAGATAGATAAAAATAATTAAAAGCTTAAATAAAACTGTTGTGTATCGAATGGTTGGAAAATGTGCTAAGGAAGGTGAAATTGCCCAAATATAGTTCAGACTTTAATTATAATCCTAATCTGCTCTATTAGTTTGTTTAAGAATTTATCTTGTGGCCTTTCTAAAGCATAGGCAAGGTCAACTCTTAATTAATTCAATAAACCTTTTACTAGCAGAAAAAGTCTAAAATCATTAATTAGCATTAAGCGAAAATTCTTTTAATAACAACGATGGATTTTATCAGCTAATTAAGGAGATAATATCTAACGTTTGTCTCTCTTTGTGGTCTATTTTCGAATTTACAAAATCATTGAAATAAGAGAAACCGTAAATGTGCAACAATGATCAGTTCTTAAGCATTTAATAATTTAGAGAGACGAAATAAATATTTATAAGCAAACTCGATATTATAAATAAGTCAGAATTATTTGGGGTCAAACACCCATCCTAGCACAAATATAAACTTACTCAGACATTAAAATAAAAATAGAGTAAAGATAAAAAACATCATAAATAAGACAGACATTAAAATAGAGTAAAGTTTGAGGAAAGAAAGAACTCTTTTTGGGGAGAATTGCTTTGCTTCCGGGCTTGTCTCCGATTATGCCGACCTCAAAACGATGACAAACGGGTAGAATGAAGAATAACAAACAAACTGGCAAAAGTAGACCGTGTCCGGGTCTGGTTTAGTCGGACACACATCCGGACACACTTTGTCCGAGTCTATTTAGCTGGACACAAATCCGGACACAACTCCTTTAATGGAGTTCGCGTATGGGTTTGTGCAGAGCTTCGTTCTGCGTTTGGTTTTCTGGAAACAAGAGCGTAAGGCTAATTTGGTGATGGAAAAGGACAAAGAATGGAGTATGGATGGAGGGAGAGTGAGTTTTAATGAGCGTTGATGAGCTTTGGATTCAGGAGATGATTTTTAAGATCGAAGGAGCGTGGGTTTTTTATAGCAGAGGAATGGAAGAAGAGGACAAAGCTTGCAGCAGGCGTGGATGAAGAAAATAAGGAATGCGGGCCCTGATATGTTTGATATGGTAGATATATATATATGTTTGTAGGCGCAGCAATTGAAGAAGAAATGGGGAAAACGGTGTAGTAATTGAAGAAGAAAATGGAGAAGACGGCGCCGAAGAAATCAGTCGCGTGAATTCTGGATCTGGGGTGCATTTACACCCGTCCGGAAGTGCGTCCGGATCCGGACGTGGGTGTCTGGAACTGCGTCCGGGTCTACTTTAGCCGGACGTGTGTATTTTCGTTTTGTCTTGTCTGCAAACTTTGACAGGCTCCAGATTCTTCGTTTGAGCTCCGTTTTTAGATCCGTTTGCGTCTATGCGTTCGTCTCTTCGTCTACATTGCTCCTAGCTTAGTTTTCCTCATGTTTAAGCAATAGATATGTAAGAAAACCAATAAAACATAAACTAGAGGAAAACTAACCAAAGTGGAGAAATGAGCAAGAAGAGTGCTAATATAACATATGAAATACACCCATAAATCATGCTCATTTGGACACTTATCACACCCCTACACTTACCTTTTTACTTGTCCTCAAGCAAAACCATGTACCCAAGCAGTAGGGAATGCTCAATACTAACAAATATTATTATGAAGGGTAGGATAAGGAGGTGAACAGTACACGATCTTAAAGTTTTTGAGGAGTGTGATCCATCAACTACTGGTGGCACAGGTGTGCTCAGGGTAAAAACAAAATATAGACTTTTGGGGTATGATCCAAGGTGCTTCAATGCTTCTCAGTTTAGGTGACTTTGACAACTTTTACCACGGCCACCTTCTCTTAAGAATGGGCATTGAGGAGAAAACAAAAGGAAAAATAGATTTATGCATTTGTTTCACTTTTGCATAAGAGATGAGAAGAAAAAGTTTAGGCATTGAGCCTTTGTATTTAAAAACTCTCAACTCTCATTTATTGGTTACCAATGGCGTCTTGCAAGTCCCTTGTTTATTATTTTTATTATTATTTATTTATTTATTTTTAGACAAGAAGCACCCCTTAGCAATCCCTAAGAGAGAAGACAGAAAAAACCCCTGAGCAATAAAAATCCAACCATTGCAGATCATTTGGTCACACCGCGTAAAAACACTCCTCAAAAGTAATCAAAATGAAAAATCTTGTACCATTTATCCCACAATTCATAATAGTATTTGCTCATAAAGAGACAACCCATATCAGCAAGGTGCATAATTTTAAATTTTGGACATACGCCAGATAAGCAGAGAGATTTATCATTTAAGCACACAATTGCGCCGAAAAGGGGCACTCCCCTACTCTTAAATTGAACAATGTCCGCATTGTTCGCCAGAAAAAACAAGGGAAGGTTTCAGAAGACCTTTTCGGGAAGTAATCAAATAGAGAAAAACATAATGGTCACAAATAAATATTTTTAGCACAGAAGCTATCCACAGTAGAATTTTAGCAAAATAAAAGAATATTTAAAGAAACTAGTACTCCCCTGAGATTATTTTTGCTTGCGTTAAAGGAGTTCCCCCACACTTGAGCTTCAGCCTCAAGTAGCGTAGCTGGTTGCGGTGTAGACAGGAAGTTGCACCTGCATAAGACACTAGAAGCAACCACACTACAAATGGGGTTAAGAGTTAGCAAAAACAAAATTTAAAGAGAACCTGAAAATTAAAAGAAAATAAAAGCAAATGAAAGAAAATTTCGTCCTGGTTGCCTCCCGAGAAGATGCCCTTCTTTAACGTCTTTTGCTAGACGCTTTGAAGCGTACTCAAGTCTGAGGATCTTGTAGAAGTATTGCATGAGCATAAACTTTCTCGAGATTACCACCCTGGTAATGCTTTAGTCTTGACCCATTTACCATGAAAGTTTGTCCTTTAGCATCCACCAGCTCAACTGATCCATATGGGGTGACCTTGGAGACAGTAAAGGGTCTAGCCCAATGGGATTTTAGTTTACAAGGGAAGAACTTCAACCTGGAATTGTATAGTAGAACCAAATCTCCCATATGGAACTCCCGTTTATGGATCATCTTGTCATGCCACTTCTTGGTTTTCTCTTTGTAGATACGGTTATTTTCGTAGGCATCCTCTCGAAACTCTTCTAACTCGGTAAGCTGAAATTTCCGTTTGTCACTTGCTCTCAGTAGATCAAAGTTTAAGGGCTTTGTTCACGGCCCAGAATGATTTATGCACGAGCTCAACCGGTAAACGACAAGCTTTTCCGAAGACCAATCGATATGGGACATTCCGATGGGTGTCTTGTAAGCTGTTCTATATGCCCAGAGTGCATCATCCAGCTTCAGGGACCAGTCTTTTCTTGATGAATTAACTGTCTTTTGTAGAATCCACTTCAATTCTCGGTTAGAGACCTCAGCCTGGAAATTTGTTGAGGATGATAAGGTAAGGCTACCTTGTGTCTTACTCCGTATTTTATCGTTAATGCTGTGAACTGCTTATTATAGAAGTGGGATCCTCCATCACTCATTATAGCACGTGTGACTCCGAACCTTGTAAATATGTTCTTTTTCAAGAACTTAAGCACTACCTTTGCATCAATTGTGGGAGAGGAGATAGCTTCCACCCAATTAGTCACATAGTCGACTGCTACCAAGATGAATAAATTTGAGCAGGACGAAGGAAAGGGTCCCATGAAGTCAATGCCCCATACGTCGAACGGTTCTACCTCAAGTATAATGTTGAGAGGCATCTCATGTTTTCTAGAGATATTCCCAAGTCTTTGGCACTCGTCGCAGGAAGCAACAAAGGAATGACAATTTTTATGCAGGGTGTTCCTGAAGAAGAAACCTGATTGAAGTACCTAGTTGTTGTTCGCGCTGGCCCATGATGTCCTCCGGCTTCAAGAGAGTAGCAATGTCGTAGAATGCTTTGGATTTCATTTCGGGGTACACATCTTCTTACCGTCCCGTCTGCACAAACCGTAAAAAGGAGAGGGTCCTCCCAGTAGTAATGTTTTACATCTGAAAAGCACTTCTTCTTCTGCTGGTAGGTTAGCCCGTGTGGTATTAATCCTCATACTAGGTAGTTGGCCATGTCAGCGTACCATGGATCACCAGTGTCGCCAATCATTAAAATGCACTCATCTAGGAAGAATTCATTGATGGATGTGCCATCACTTGGTGCCTCTATGCGAGATAGGTAGTCTACTATTACATTTTGCACTCCTGGCTTGTCTCTGATTCAATCTCAAATTCTTGTAGTAGGAGTATCCACCGAAGGAGTCGGGGTTAGGCATCTTCTTTGGCGAATAGATACTTCAGAGCGGAATGATCGGTGTGAATTATTACTTTGCTTCCCAAGAGATATGATCGGAATTTATCCAGAGCAAAGACTACTGCTAGAAGTTCCTTCTAAGTAGTTGCATAATTCTTCTGAGCATCGTTGAGGGTTCTACTTGCATAGTAGATGGTTCTCAGGATCTTCTCCTTCTTTTGACATAAAGCGGCCCCACTGTGTAGTCGCTGGCGTCGCACATAATTTCAAATGGAAGGCTCAAGTCCGGTGATATCACGATGGGGCGGAGATGAGGCAATCTTTCAGTGTGTTGAAGGCTTGTAGGCATTTGTCAGTGAAATTGAACTTGACGTCTTTAGCCAGGAGATCACATCGAGGCTTCGAAATTTTGGAAAAATCCTTGATAAACCTTCTACAGAACCCAGCATGGCCAAGGAAGCTTATGATGTCTTTCACCATCAAGGTGGTGGTAACTTTTAAATGACCTCGACTTTGGCTTTGTCAACTTCAACGCCTTTCGAAGATATTTTGTGCCCAAGAACTATCCTCTTCTTTAACCATGAAATGACATTTTCCCAGTTAAGCACAAGGTTTGTTCTTCACACCGGGTGAGGATGACGTCCAGATTGTTTAACCAGGATTCAAATGTGAGACCGAAGATAGAGAAGTAGTCCATGAAGACCTCGATGCTCTTCTCAAGATAGTCGCTGAAGATTGACATCATGCATCTTTGAAATGTGGCTAGGGCATTGCATAGACCAAATGGCATCCGATTATAAGCAAATGTCTCGTATGGCATGTGAATGTGGTTTTTTCTTGGTCTTCTAAAGCAATGGGTATTTGAAAATATCCTGAATAGCTGTCCAGGAAGCAGTAGTAATCTTGTCCAGCCAATCTTTCCAGCATCTGATCAATGAAGGGTAAAGGAAAATGGTCCTTCCGCGTGGCACTATTTAGTTTCCTATAGTCAATGCAGACTCTCCAGCCCGTTGTGGTTCTGTGGGGGATTAAATCACCCTTGTCGTTGGGACCACAATGAGACCTCTTTTTTTAGGACAACTTGAACGGGGCTCACCCATTTGCTGTCAGAGATGGAGTAGATGATTCCAGCGTCAAGCAGTTTGAACACCTCTTTCTTTACCATATCTTTCATGTTAGGATTTAGCCTCTCTGTGGTTGGACTAATGGCTTAAAGGTATCCTCCATGTATATGTGATGTGTGCAAAAATGGGGGTTGATACCTTTGAGATCCGAGATAGACCAGCCTATCACCTTCTTATGGTTCTGAAGGATCTTCATAAGACATTCCTCCTGTATACTTGTTAGGGATGAAGAAAAATAACAGGTATAGTACAAAGATCAGAAAGATAGACATACTTCAGGTTTGAAGGTAGTGGTTTCATTTCTACGAGAGGGGGTTGTTCAATTGATGGTGGTATATTTTGAGTAGAATGCTCTAATGGTTCTGGTGGTGGCTAGCGTGGTTTAGCATATGATTTTCTTTTATCCAGAGCTGCTACCATTTCAATTGTGTCAGGGTGTATTGGTTGGTTATCAAGGATTCAACTAAAGCATTTTTGAGAGCATCATTACGAATAATAGTAGAGGAATTATCATGCACAATAGAGTCGACGATGTCTATGGAAAAGGTGGCTTCTATAGGTGCGGATTCTTTATGACTTTGGACATGTCGTATTCTAAACTTTTGTTGCAGTCTTAAAATGATCTTTCCTTTTTCAACGTCGATTAATGCTCTAGCAGTTCTCATGAAAGGTCATCCTAAGATTAAAGGAACCCTAGTGTCTTCTTCCATGTCAATCACAATAAAATCAGCGGGGAACACAAAGTTCCTACAGTAACAATCAAATCTTCTATTATCCCTTTCTGGAATACTAAAGGCCTATCTGCTAATTGCAATTGAATAGAAGTAGCATGCATTCACCAATGTGAAGTTTGTTGAAAGTTGAGAGTGGCATTAAATTGATTCTAGCTCCTAGGGTCACATAGTCCACTACCACAATCAACATTATCAATGGAACATGGAATAATTGGCAAACCTGGGTCTCCAAGTTTTGGAGGGAGGTTCTTAGAAGCACTGCTGACACTTCCTGCGTAAGGTGCACAGTTTCCACTTCCTGCAACGATCTTTTGTTTGTGATAATATCCTTCATGAACTTTGTGTATATCGGCATTTGTTTGAAAGCATATGCAAAAGGAATATTAATCGTTAGTTTCTTGAAATGGGTTAGAAACATTCCAAAATGTTCATCTAAATTTTTTTATTCTGTTTGGAAAAGGAAGTGGGGGAAGAATCTTAGTTAGAGAGGAGGAGTAGATTCAGGAGGCCCCTTCTCCTTGGAAATAACTTTCAGAGGAGGAGGGGCTTCTTCAGCATCTTCTTGTTCTTCTCTTAATCTTCTTGAGGCTTGTGAGCTTGCTGTTCCTGATTTTCAAATTCATCTCGGGGAAGGATGAGTGGAGCGGCCTCCCACTTCTCAAAGTCACTACCTTGGCATGTTCTCTTGGATTTGGATTTGGATTTGGCTGACTAGGGAAGGTGCCAGGTGGCCGTTGTGCAAGCTGCTGGCTGATTTGCTCAAGCTGTTGGTTGGTTTGTTGTATCTGGGCTTCAATCATTTGTTAGTGGCTTCTTGATCCATGAGTCTAGTTTGGGTCGAAGTCACGAATCCCTTTATTAGGTTTCTGAATTCCTCATTTGGATCAGTAGAGGATGAGGATGGTGTTGTTGGTGGTGGAAACCTGGAGGGGGCACCTTGTGCTCTAAAACCCATATTAGAGTTGGTTGGGGTCTATTCCTTGATAGGTATTGAACTGTTGTTCTACCCCCCTTGGGTTTGATCGTTGTTTTTCCATGAGAAATTCAGGTGATTTCTCCATGGGTAGTTGTTGTTGATGTGTTGTTGTAGGAAATTACCGGGACTGTTTCCTATGAAGTGTACATCTTTGTACTCGCTTTTACCTTCGCATTGATGGGTTTCATGAAGACACATGGAGGTGAGGAAGCTATGGTCTTTATGATTTCATTTGAGATGTTGTTAGCTTCTCCACCATCTTGCAAGGGACGAGATCTGGGCTGATAAATGTTGCGTAGGCTCAACGTGGAGTAGGCCTGCTGCATGTGGCGTTCTTCCTTGGATCTCGTCCACTGTCTTGTATTGCTCGTCATGGTTTCGAGAAGGTTCATCCCTTCTTGAGGAGATTTCATCATGAAACTTCCTCCTGCAGAGAAAATTATGAGTATTCGGTTCCATCATCCAGGCCACTGAAGAATGACAGGCAGAGGGATTGATCGTCGAGACCATGGTGGGAACACTTCATCAGCATATCCATGAATATGTCCCATGCGTCGTACAATGTTTCTCCCGGCTCCTGACAGAATGTGTTGATCTCTTCGATCAACTGCCTTGTTCTACTGGTTGGGTAGTATTTGGCAAGGAATCTGGGCCATTTTCAGCCATGTGTGGATTGACGGGAAGCAAGACTTCGGTACCACCTGTTTGCTGAATCTGACAACGAGTGAGGAAATAGTTGTAGACGGATTCTTTCTTTGACGGTACCGGTTTGACAAAGGAATTATTGAAGTCTAGGAAGATACTTAAATGATTCGGAGCTTCATCTGGATTTGCTCCACTAAACATGCCTAAATCCCGGACAGCGGTGATGTAGTGGGTTTGGAAAGCCAATCGTTCGGTTTCTTGCTGTGTTAGTTCGGGGATAAACTATGGCTAATGCCCTTCCTCAGTATCCGGTTGGTGGTAATCAGAGAGGGCACGGTGTTGTGGTTGATTTCGTGGTCCATTTCATCTATGACTGGTAATCGCCCATGTCTTGATTTTCTAGTTCTTCGTGCTTATAGTAGAGTGCACTCGGGTTCGGGTCTCGGACTAATTGGTGGAGAACCTCGGGTTCGAGTGTTTTGCATGCACGGAAGATAATTTGATTTGTGAGAAATTGCGAAATTAACAGTAAATAGATAAATAAAAGCATAAATATTTAAATAGGCTGATAAACTTTAATTAAACAAAACTTAAAGTAACGATAACTAGGGGAAATGATGAGGAATCAATCTCCCCGGCAACGGCGCCAAAAACTTGTTGTGCAAAATCTACGCAATTATATATAGATTATTGCAAACTAATAAGCAAGTGCACCTAGTCGGAGTAGTACAACAAGTGTCGTATCCTTAGGGAAATTGTTCACTTTTCCTAGTTTCGGTATTTAATAAACAGTAAATAAAAGGGGTTTAGCTAGTAGCAATCTTGGTGTTTTGGGTTGGACAAATAAAACAATTAAAAGCTTAAATAAAACTGTTGTGTATCGACGGATGGAAAATGTGCTAAGGAAGAAGAAATTGCCCAAATATAGTTCAGACTTTAATTATAATCCTAATTTCCTCTATTTGTCTGTTTAAGAATTTATTCTTGTGGCCTTCCTAAAGCATAGACAAGGTCAAGTCTTAATTAATTCAATAAACTTTTACTAGCAGCAGAAAAAATCTAAAATCGTTAATTAGAATTAAGCAAAAAATTCTTTTAATAACAGCGATAGATTTTACCAGCTAATCAAGGAGAGATAATATCTAACATTTGTCTCTCTTTGTGGTCTATTATCGAATTTACAAAATCATTGAAATAAGAGAAACCGTATTAATGCGCAATAATGATCAGTTCTTAAGCATTTAATAATTTAGAGGGACAAAACAAATATTTATAAGCAAACTCGATATTATAAATAAGTCTGAATTATTTGGGGTCAAAACACCCATCCTAAGCACAAATATAAACTTACTCAGACATTGAAATAAAATAGAGTAAAGATAGACAAACATCATAAATAAGACAGACATTAAAACAGAGAAATTTGAGGAAAGAAAGAACTCTTTTGGGGGGAGTTGTTTGCTTCCGGGCTTGTCTCCGTGATTATGCCGACCTCAAAACGATGGTAAAAGGGTAGAACGAAGAATAACGAACAAACTGGCAAAAGTAGACCGTGTCCGGGTCTGGTTTAGCCGGACACACATCCGGACACACCTGTCCGGGTCTATTCAGCCGGACACAAATCCGGACACAGCTCCTTTAATGGAGTTCGCGTCTAGGTTTGTGTAGAGCTTCGTTCGGCGTTTGGTTTTCTGGAAACAAGAGCGTAAGACTAATTTGGTGATGGAAAAGGATGAAGAATGGAGTATGGATGGAGGGAGAGTGAGATTTCATGAGCCTTCATGAGCTTTGGATTCAGGAGATAATTTTTAAGATCGAAGGAGTGTGGGTTATTATAGCAGAGGAAAGGAAGAAGAGGACAAAGCTTGCAGCAGGCGTGGATGAAGAAAATAAGGAATGCGGCACCTGATATGTTTGTAGGCGCAGCAATTGAAGAAGAAATGGGGAAAAGGCGCAGTAATTGAAGAAGAAAATGGAGAAGAGGGCGCCGAAGAAATTAGTCGCGTGAATTCTGGATCGAGGCTGCGTTTACACCCATCCGGAAGTGCGTCCGGATCCGGACGTGGGTGTCCGGAAGTGCGTCCGGGTCTACTTTAGCCGGGGACGTGTGTATTTTCGTCTGTCTTGTCTGCAAACTTGACAGGCTCCAGATTCTTCGTTTGAGCTCCGTTTTAAGATCCGTTTGCGCCTATGCGTTCGTCTCTTCGTCTAATTTGCTCCTAGCTTGGTTTTCCTCATGTTTAACCAATAAATCTGAAAGATAACCTATAAAATATTAACTAGAGGAAAACTAACCAAAGTGGAGAAATGAGCAAGAAAAGTGCTAATGTAACATATGAAATAGACCCATAAATCATGCTCATTTGGACACTTATCAGCCCTCTAAAGAGATTGTATGCCCCAAGACAATTCCTCTCTTACCATGAAGTGGCACTTCTCCCAATTTAGCACTAAGTTTGTCTTTTCAACACCGGACCAACATGGCCTCCAAGTTGCCCAAACATGTGCTGAAGGAGGGGCCAAAGACGAAGAAGTTGTCGATGATAAAGACTTCATTGCTATTTTCTAGGAAGTTGGAAAAGATCGTCGACATCATGCATTTTTGAAAAGTGATTAGGGCATTGCATAGACCTAAAGGCATCCGGGTGTAAGCAAACGTCCCATTGGGGGATGTAAATGCCGTCTTCTCCTAATCCTTAGGAGCTATGGGGATTTGGAGATATCCCGAGTAACCGTCCAGGAAGCAGTAGTAGTCTGTCTACCCGCTAACCTTGATCATCTGATCAATGAATGGGAGAGGGAAGTGGTCTTTTCTGGTGCGGTGTTCAGCTTCCGATAATCGATGCAGACTCTCCAGCCATTTTTAGTCCTCTGAGACATCAGCTTACTCTTAGAATTGGGGACAACAGTCTCACCTCCTTTTTTGGAACCACTTGCACGGGACTCACCCACTTGCTGTTGGAGATGGCATAGATAATCCCCGCATCCAAAAGTTTTAAAACTTCCTGGTTGACCTCCTCTTTCATGTTCGGGTTTAGCCTTTCTGAGTTGGACAAACTCTGTACTCATCCTCCACAAATATGGTGGGTGGGCAGAAATGAGGGTTGATTCCCTTGATGTCGGCTATAGGACCACCTAATAGCCCAATTATGGCTTCAAAACACCTTCATCTTACTTTCCTTGTGCACCTGCCAAATAAGAAGAAATAATAACAGGTAGAACACACGGATCAGTCAAATAAGAATATTTGAGATGAGAGGGTAAAGACTTCATCTCCATATGTGGGAGGCTTCTCAAACGAGGGTAGCGGCTTTTGAGCAGCGCGCTCCAATGGTTTGGGTGTGGGTAGCACGGTCTATGGAAAGAAAATCCGCTGTTTAAACTCAGCCACCATTTCGGTCACCTCGGTGTAAAATTTGTTCAACACATGCCTCAAGCAAAGCTAATTCAAGAGCATCATAGTGGACAAGAGAGAGAGAATGATCCTGCACAAGTGAATGTATGACATCTATAGCAAAAAACATCCTCAGCATGTGAGGGTCTCTTCACTACTTATACATGTCAAATTCTAATTTCTCATCATGAAGCACATAATTTTTTCTTTCTCCACATCTATAAGGGCCATAATAGTTCTCATGAAAGGTCGACCCAAAATCAGTGGTACTCTCTTGTCTTTTCCATGTCTATCACTATGAAATCAGATGAGAAGACAAATGTTCCAACAAATTACTACTAAGTCCTCTACCTTTCCCTCAGGGATAACTAAGGATATATCCGCTAATTGTAATAAATGGGAGTGGGAGTGCAATTACCAATTCCAAGCTTATTAAAAGTTGAGAGTGACATAAGATTTATACTTGCACCTAAGTCACACAGCCCACTGCCACAATCAGTTTCACAAATAAAGCGAGGAACGATTGTCAAACCAGGATCTCCATGTTTGGACGGAGGTTTCTTTGTAGTACTGCTGAAACTTCTTCAATGAGGTGAACCATTTCAGCTTCCTCAAGCGATCTCTTGTTCACGATGATATCCTTCATGAACTTGGCATAGATCGACATCTGTTCAAAGCATCAGAAAAAGGAAAGTTAATCGTTAATTTCTTGAAAATGCTTAAAACCTTCTCAAATTGTTCATCCAAATTTTCTTTGTGAGTCTATTGTAAAAGGAAGAGGGGGGAAGATGTTTGGCAAGAGTAGAGAGGGTATATAACAGGAGACTCCTTCTCCTTGGACACTTCATTAGGTGGAGATGGGGGTTCCTCAACGATCTCTCTTACTCTTCCTCTTGTGCTCCACTACCTTGGGATTCCTGTCTTCTTGCGGACATGATGGATCGAGTAGTCTACCACTCCTTAGTGTCACCTCCTTTGCTTGCTCTCTTGGATTAGGCTTAGTTTGACTTGGAAAAACACCTGCAGGCCTTTGAGCAAGTTGTTGGGAGATGCTTTCAAGTTGTGCTTTAACCCTTTTGTTGGTGGCTTCTGGTTTGCTTTAAAGCCATCCAAATTCACTGTTTTGGTTTGCACAACCGAGACAAGATTCTCATCACATATCTTAGCTCGGTATTGGCATCCGTGGAGGGGGGAGGAGGTTGTTGTTATTGGTGGAAGCCCGGAGGTGGTCCTTGTGGTCGGTAACCCATTTATAAGTTTGGCGTTTGAGATAACCTTGTGACTGGTATCCCGTGGGGTTGTTGGAAGTATTGCTTGATCCCCCTTGGGTTTGGTCGTTACTCCTCCATGATAAATTTGGATGGTTCCTGTTATACCCAAAATTTTAACCCCCTCGGAATAGTCTCTAAGGCATACGTGTTATAAAGGGCAAAATGGTCAAAATGCACCAATGCGGGATATTCCAAGGACATTCTCGGGATTTTCTATTTTTATATGACTGTTCACTATCTCCAAATACTTCCAAAATCATAGTCATTATGAAAGGTATTTCGTGATTTTCTTAAATATTTATTCTGGAAATTAGCTTTTAATTCATATTATAAGCTAATTTATTTAATAATTAACACATAAAATAGCCTCAAAATAGAAGGTTTCCAAAATTAAAATAAAAAAATTGTCAATGGTTATAATGACTACATACAGTCACAAACCTGAAATTATTTTATTTGGAACCTTATCCCAAAATTTAAAAAAGAAATTCAATCATTTTTGCAATTTTCTCTCTCCTCTAAAAAATACCGAATTCAAATCACAATTTCATGAAATTTTAATACAAGATAGACGATGTCTGTTAGAGACAAATTCTGTTGGAATTTTGTTATTTCGACTTTCCAATAATAAGTTATGAATTATGGGAGATTCCAGATTGTAAGATTTTATCTAATCGGTTATTTATCGAAATAACCTGATTCCAACTCTCAAAATTCCTAAACATCGTCTTTTATCTTTGGTTAAAAATTCAGAATTTGTATCGACCTGTAGTGTTATTTAAAAAATCATATTCTCTTAGAGCACAAAATCAGGATTTTAGATAAAAATTTTGTTCTATCAACATGGCATTGCTCTTTCTATAAAAGGACCTTCCAAAAATGACCTAGGGCAGAAAAGAACACTTCCAAAGTCAGAAAAACACAGCCACAAACCTTCTCCCCATGTTTTTACACTCCAAGCCTCAAATCAATACCGAAACTCTGCAGAAATCACCCCGAAATCACCAAAAACTCATCCTTTCTTCTCCCATGAACTTCCAAGCACCAAAAAACAACAAAAACACCACAAAATCAGAAGAACCATGTCCTTAACAGCATAAAGAAGAAGGATTCAGAAGCTCAATTCGAAGTCAATCCAGAACCGGGATCAACGAAGCACCAAAGATCCCCGATGCTAAGGGTCTCATTAAGTTCGAAGGTAAAACAGGTTGAAATCATATTTTTTGACTTTATTCAACTTTAACTATTCTGTGTTAAATTTTGGAGTCGAATTGACTTTTTACCGCTTCTGAATTAACGTTTGTTTTCGCTTCTGCCCAAAACTTGTTTGCTAAGTTTCGTGTTTAATTCGAATTCAAATTGTAAACTTTTGATCACTAACGTGTTTAGAATCTTTCAGGCTACCTACCCATAAATTTTGAGCCAAAAACACCACCGGGAACCACCCAAACACCTCTGTCCAAGGGCGGTCCGCACCTACGGACGCTATGTCCGGGGTCCCGGACGCCCAGTCCGTAAGCCCGGACGCCCCCGGATGGTGGCGGGATATTTTATTTTCAAAAGTAAGGGTTTTATAAAAACATGTCGGGCCCACGGACGTCCTGTCCGTGGCCCGGACTTTTCAAAATCTCGTTCTGTTTAAACTTGACTTTTTTGTGTAATTAGGTTAACTGGGGTCCGTGGGTTCGGACATTAGGTCTGTGGCCACGGACGAAATCAAAATTCGACTTAATTCTGCCTCTGAAACCCTAGTTTAGGTAATTTCACTTTTCACTTTTATTTCTGTCAAAAAATGTTAAAAAATTAATAAATCAGAAGCATGCACTTAGGTTAAAACGACTCGTAATAAGTCGTAATTAAACTAAGTAGAGCAAAAATGACTTCTAGTGGTAATAAAAGTAATTGAACCCTAATTAAGTCGAATATCAAGCCCCCGAACCTGAACTCTCCTTTCCTAATTTGATCTAGGTTATAATTAGGTGGCGACTCATAATAGGTTCCAGTGAGCTAGCTTGGGTTTTAATAATTATGGTTATATGACTTAGTTATTAAACTTAGGTTATAAGTGGACCTAAAACCCGATGATCCTAATAACCTCGAATCAACCTAGGATAGGGTTTAAAAATCGAGGCTCATAGAATGGCAACTCTGCTGGTGTTATACCCAAAATTTCAACCCTCCCCCCGGAAGAGAGTCTCTACTAATAGGCTGGTAGCGAGGGTTCCCAGTTCAATCGGCACATTTCAGAGTACTGGGGACAGCTTAGTCTCCGCTAGGGGTATTTTCGTAATTTTTCAAGGCTCCTAAGCCCTCGGTAGGCTTCCTCTCTCCTCCAAAGAAGGGTCAAATCAATTCAAAATTCTTTGAAATTTTAACCCATGGTAGAGGATGACATTTTAAGCATAATGGCGTTGGAATTTTGATTTTTTCGAATTTCCAATAATATTCTAGCAATTTCTGACTGAATCTGACGAGAAATTGAATTTAAAAATATTCCAATATCCAAAAAATTCGATTCCACTTTAGAAAATTCAGAAATATCATCCTTTACCCATATGTAAATTTCATAATCAATTCCTTTTGGAAGACCTTGAGCTAAAACGTCGGTAAATCTCGGTTTTTACCGGATTTTCTATCTTTAGGGAAGCCTATATAAGGAACCTTATCCCATGATCAAATCAGAACCTCAAGAACCCTAGACTCTCAAAGAAGGCGGCCGTCTCTCTCTCTCCACGTTTTTGAACTCCAAAGCCCCAATCAAACACCGAAATCTCACCAAAATCAGCACCAAAACATATTTTTCAAACTCCCACAAACATCATCAATCATCAAACATCAACCAAACCACCTCCAAATCATGAAGAACACCTTAACAATCAACAACCAGAAGCTCGGGTCGAACACAATCTAGAACCGGCACCATCGGAGCCTCCGAGGAATCCGACGTGAAGAACCCTCTTGAATTCGAAGGTAAAACGGTACAATTCTACTTTTCTAATTCCCACGACCTTATTAACTCTCTGTCAAATTTTGGGTTCAAACTAACTTTTTACGCTTCTGTATTGCTGTTTGTTTAAGCTTTTGTCCAATAACTTGTTTACCAAGTTTCGTGCTTAATTCGAATTCAATTGAAAACTTTCAATCACAAACGTCTTGTACATCTTTCAGGCTACACACCCATAAAATTTGAGCCAAAAACACCTTCGGGAACAACCTCAACGCCGCCGTCCGAGGGCGGTCCGCACCCACGGACGTCATTTCCGGGGTCCCGGACTCCATGTCCGTAAGCCCGGACGCCCACGGACGGCGGCGAGATTTAAAAAATTCAAAATTAGGTTTTCTAATAATGTCCGGGCCCACGGACAGCCTATCCGTGGCCCCGGACTTTGCAATTTTCTGTTTCCTTTAATTTGACTCTTCTGTATAATTAGGTTAACTGGGGTCCGTGGTCTCGGACATGGGGTCCGTGGCTACGGACGTAAGCAAAATTCGACCTAATTCTTCCTCGAAACCCTAGTTTAGATAGCTTTTTAATTTCACTTTAATTTTCTGTCAAAAAATACTAAAAAACACAAAAAAACAGAGGCTCGCGCACTTAGGTTAAAGCGACTCGTAATAAGCCGTAAATAAACAAAGTAGAGGAAAAAGACCTAGGAGGGGTAATGAAAGTAATTGAACCCTAAATAAGTCGAATACCAAGCCCCCGAACCCGAACTCTACCTTCCTGATTTACTCTAGGTTAAAATTAGGTGGCGACTCATAATAGGTTCCAGTGAGCTAGCTTAGTGTAATAATTATGGTTATATGACATAGTTATTAATCTTAGGTTATAAGTGGACCTCCTAAACCCGATTAGATCATAATCAACTTAATCCACATAGGATAAGGTTTAAAATCGAGGCTCACAGACTGGCGACTCTACTGGGGATAAATTCTTAATTTTAACTTGTTTAATTTTAAGAAAGAGGGCTTAACTCGAAAAGTTGTTTATTTATGGCTTGATTACTTTGTTTGTTACTTTCGTGTGCACTTTAAATTTTTGCACCCCTGCATCATATGAGAGCGAGGGTCCACACAAACCAGTTTCACCCCGGGACCCATCTAGGGTCCCCTGTCAGGGACTCACACCTTTTAGGTGATGTGAATAAGCGGGGGAAAAGAGGAGGATGTCGTCTAACCACATCCCCTTAATACCTGAGCCTTAGCCCAAGCGTTTTCCTGGCAGTGTCTTACCTAGCCCATTGTTTGGTCAATCAAAGACCCGGCCGTGGACGCACACCTTCAGGTGATGTGAAAAAGTGGGGAAGCCCAAAGAGAATAGCGTGCAAGCCCTTCCTTTGTGGTGACCTGGGCCCAAGCCCCAAGCACCTCTCCGGATCGATCCATACCGGTTGAATTTAAACATCTAGTGAGGACATGTTGAATTGTGTGAGCCTTGTTTGCTTGTATGATCGGTCCATTACCTAGCCTAGAGGTTGATAGGAACTTCTCCTACATTAACCTAGCCCAACCCGAATTGGCGGCTCTACTTGTTGCGGCCCAGAGGTCCCTGTTGGTTTAATATGTGAGTCGTTCGGGCTTCAGCCCAAAAGCTTAGACTTAGGTGATTTCTCTTCTGGCCAATTTGAATTATCCAATTAGTTCTAGGCCCAAAAAAGGAAATCCACATGAACTTGAAATAACCACAAGGCTGAAAATAAAATCTTTTCGGCTTAGCAACCATCTTCTCTGGCCCAAAGAAAGTTAGGCTCATTTGTGATTTAGGGACCACTCCAGCCCATGTGCTTGCTCTAGGCCCAAACACATTCCGGCCCAAGGGCTCATTCTAGTCTAGGCAGACTTCTTATTCGGGCCCTGGCCCAAAACCCTAGATCTAGGTGTCACCTCTCAGGCCCAATCAAAGCCATCTGTTTGACATTTCAGTCCAAATTCCAGTTCATAACCTGAGAGATACTTCAGCCCAAGCACCTCATTTTCTGGGTATCTTGGCCCACTTGCTTTCAGCCTAAGCTTGTTTCGATCTACCTTGTGAAGTGTCATTCTCACCTTAGTGTCTTTCAACCCCCACTTCCTCTTGTTAGCTAATAATAGACTTCTTGGAAACAGGCAAGCCCAAATCCAGATATGGCGGAAGGAGGAAATCCGATCAACACCGAGGCCTAGTTGGCCGCTGTGCTGCAAAGGTGCAAGGTCTTGGAGTCCATTGTCGAGGAATTGAGGAGTAAGGCTAATCTCCAGGAGACAAATCAGCACACTCTGGAAAAGCTTGTGGATGAAAATCTTAACCGTAGTTACGTCGAGATTGACTCCGTTAGGGCCCAAGATCCTCAAACACGTGTAGGGAAGGATGTTCCTGACAACCAGCTAGCTGCAGAGGTCAAAAGGTTTTTAAAAGGATTGAGCGCATAGAGAAAACCAACAAACCAGCTGCTTCGATTATTTCTCCACGGCGCCGTATCCCGAAGTTGATCTTCCCCTAAAGCTGAAGCTGCCTACACTCGCTTTGTACAAGGGTTCCTCGGATCCACAGATTCACTTGGCTATGTTCGACCGAGAAATGTCCATCTTGGGGCCCAACGACATGCAAAAAGCCAAAGTTTTCGCACGCTATCTAGACGAGACTCCTCAGCGTTGGTATCTCACTCAGAAGATGAATACCAAAACCTACGAGGAGGTTTGCGAGGCTTTCCTAAATCATTTTGAGTATGCTAAGAACCTCGAGGTCACCAGAATCGATCTGGCAGGAACTCGACAGAAAGACGGTGAGTCCATGTCTGACTTCATCAAGCGTTGGAGGAGAAAGGCTGTAGCCATGCCTACCAGAATGGACGAGCAGGAGCAAATTCGCATGATAATTGAGAACATGCGAAAACAACACAACCATGAGCTAAAATTTATGTATTTTCCGAGTTTGGACATGTTGATGGGACAAGTCGGTATTCTAGAGGAAAGGATTCATAAGGAAGGGTTGGAGCTCGAATGCTCAAGAAACTCCGGCAGTGGCTCCAAATCATCTAAGCCAGGACCAGAAAAGGCTTATCTTCAGCCAGTAGCTTGCACTCAAAGCAGTTTCCCCCAGAAGTGAATATGGTTCAACGACCTAGAGCTCCGCATCAAAACTTTAGGACGGTACCCTTACCTCGCCGAGACTCATCGCAAAGGGAATTCACCAACATTGGCCGAGCACCAAGTCAGGCGTTTGAAGAGCTTCAGAAGAGAAACCTGCTACAGCCCCTGGCCCCTCGGCCAGGAACCACTCATTTGGAAAGGCATCTTAATCAATTCTTCCACTACCATCAGTTGCCTGGCCATTATGCTGACAATTGCCGAGCATTGATGCACAAGATTCAAGACCTCCTCGAGCAAGGAGTCCAATTTTTCTAAGTATGCAAATCGTTTTATTTATGTTTTCGTGTATCTTCAAGTTTTTATCACCTCAGATTGTAATCTTTACGTTTCTTTCATGAGTCATAAATAAAATCATAGTTCCATTTTCACAATTCCTGTACAAACCATTTTCATTCATTGAAAAAAAGGGAAAAAAACAAAAATTTGTTTTTAAGGAAAAGGATCACGGAGTAATCATTTCCCGACTATGGAACAGAATGACTTGTCTTTTGTTTCTAAAAGGGTGAACATGCGTTGCCAAGCACCACAATTAAACTATGTAGAGGAAAAATGACTTCTAGAGGTAATGAAAGTAACTGAACCCTAATTAAGTCAAATATCATGCCCCCGAACCTGAACTCTCCTTTCCTAATTTGATCTTGGTTAAAATTAGGTGGCGACTTACAATAGGTTCCAGTGAGCTAGCTTGGGTTTTAATAATTGTGGTTATATGACTTAGTTATTAAACTTGGGTTATAAGTGGACCTAAAACCCGATCTGATCCTAATCAACTCGAATCAACCTAGGATAGGGTTTAAAAAACAAGGCTCATAGTTCCTCTAAGGGGAATTTCACTGATGTAGTTATATCCGAGGCGTTTGCCTACAAAGTTCATGTCCTCATGTGGATTGGTGTAAGCTTTGCCTTACAAAAATGGGTCTTGTGAGGGCCCACACAAATTGCACACCCCTCTGAAATTGAAGCTGAAGCAGATGAAGATGATGATGATGATGATGAAGCTATAAACTTGGTTATTTCTTTTTGAGCTATAGCTAGCTTCTCTACCCTTTTGTGAGAGAGGATAGTTGAGTAGAAAGGTGGTCGGTGAGCTCAACATGATGGAGACCCGCTGAAATACCCCGAACTTAATTAGGGTGATTAAATTACTCTAATACGATATTAATGGCCTATTAGTGCCTAATGAATTTTGGTAAAGATAATAAATCCAAAAGAAACAAGAAAACGCTTAAAAAGCGAAAAACGCTAAATTGAGCGTTAAGTGACCCTAAGAGGAATATGACCTCGAAAAGAGTATTAAATGAAATTACAAGGCTTAATAAGTACTAAATAATATATGGTAACAATTCCCGAAGAAAACGGATCCATAAAACGAATTAAAAACGCTAATAAAGCTTTAGCGCACGTTTTTCGAGAAAACCCAAAACGTGACTTTAAGTGGTCAAATGAACCCGTAAAAATTATAGTTCATTCATTAACTATAAATAAACATTAATGGGAGTATAATAACCATTAAAATTAAAGAAACGAGAAAATTCCAGAAAACGGGCCCGGTTAGTGAATAGTGCTAAAACACACACACACACACACACACACACACACACACACACACACACACACACACACACACACACACACACACACACACACACACACACACACACACACACACACACACACACACACACACACACACACACACACACACACACACACACACACACACACACACACACACACACACACACACACACACACACACACACACACACACACACACACACACACACAAACTAAGCTAAGCTAAGCTAAGCTAAGCTAGTAAGATAGAAAAGAAAAGAAAGAAAGAAAAAGTAGAAAGTAAAAGTAACCTCCCTCTTCTCTCTCCTCTATTTCTTTCTTTTCCTTTTCTCTTTCCTCTCTTTTCTTCCTCCCAGCCGATTTCTTCTCCCCTCTCTATTTTGAACGTTTTTGAGCTTCATCCATGGCGACCTCAACTTCCTTGCCTTGCCCAAGTCTCATTAAAGCTCTAATCACAAAATAATCACATATTCTTCTTCCTCTCTCATCATCCTCTATCATTCTCTTTTGTTTTAATTCCAAAAGGATGAACTTCACTTCATCTACATGGGTTTTCCCTATTTGAAGAGAAAATGACATCAAAAGGACGCTTGGAGTCCCCTCTTTCCATTAAGGTAATAATCTCCAAGAAAACTCGTTTTTCTTCCTTCTCCTTTGGTGACCAATTTTTTCCCCTCTTGTAATGCCTTGTTTTCTTCTTGATTTTGAGCTTCATTTCAACCCTCCAATGGTGGTGGGAACCCCCTTTTGATTCAAGGCTTAAAACTCCTCCTAAGCCTCCAAAGGTAAAAACCTTAACTTTGAGCTTTAAGCTCCTCCATTGAATTTGAGTGATTCTAAGGGTTTATAATGTTAATTGAACTTATTTTGTGTTCCATGGGTGTTCGTATGGAGTTTGGCAACTCCATTCCCACTTGACCGAATTGGAGAAGAGGAGGAACAAGAGGAGAACCGAAAGAGGAATTTGTGAGCTTAAGGTAAGAAAACTCACCTTAATTCTTGTTTTGATTATGTTAGAACTTGAGATGGGTAATTAATGGAATAAACCAAAACTTATGATAGTAATGTATTGGTTGATATTTGAGAGAAATTGTGAACTTGTGTTGATTTAACGGGTTAGTGCCATTGCATTTGAGTTTATGAGTTATATTGTTGTTGGATGAGTTTGGTGTAGTAAATGTGTGCTGGTAGGACCCTTATAAGGGTGTGGTTAGTTTAGGATTGATTCAAGTGGAAATTGATGAGATTTGATGGTTTGGGTTATGTAAGGTTCATGGGAGGTTATGGCGAAATTTCAGCAGAAAAAACAAGTGTTGTAAGATGACTTAGTATTGGATAACCTAGGTGTGTGTAGTGTTGTTTAGAGCTGAGTGATGGCCTTGGAATGGCATTTGGAGAACTAGAGGGAGAGAGATAAAAATATGTAGCAAATAACATGTGAGGAACTTGGAATTTTAGGAAAAATAGTTAGTGTTTATAACTTGCAAAACAAGGAGTGAATGTCGGTTTTTGAAGTGCAAATGTATAGGAATGAATGTGAATGGTCATTAGGTGATTTGGTAAGGTTGGAAAGAGGTAGAAACTAGCAAGAAGAAGCTAGAAATGCACAAGTGTGCAAAATGTGAAAGTGGGAATGAAATTTTGTAGAAATGAACGAGAATTGGAGTAAGGGTTTAACCGAAGATTTGGAGTGGTTTAGAGCATGTTTTAAGGTGTTTAATTATGTAGGAAACTTGTGGAAAGTTCATAGAATGATTTGGGGTTGATTAAGGGTTGATTTGGGATTGAAAATGACCTTGATAGCAGTTTTTTAGCAGGGTCCGGGACTTAGGTTAGGAACCAAGTCCCGAACCGCATCAAAAAAAACATGTCGAGAGTGAATGCAGGAATTGGTCCGGGACTTAAGTCCCGGACCAAGTCCCGGACCAGGGTAGAAAGCAAGCCGAGAGTTTACAGAAAGTGTTGGTCCGGGACTTTTGGTCCGGACCAAGTCCCGGACCACCCCCAGAATGAAACCGTGAGTGTTTTAAAGGGTTAAAATGGGGTATTGAATGGTATCGGTTTAAGATGATGTTATGAGTTGTTTGGTGACCTTTAAAGGTCCTAAGAAGTATAAACAAGTGTTGGAAGTGAGTGAGTAAGTTGTGAGTTCAAGGACACTAAGTTAAACTGAAATAACGGGATAACGGGGTAAGTACGGGAGTAGCAATTATGTACCTACCGTAACGCCTTAATATTAATTGAACCATTTGACATGTAATTAGTGGTTCAAGAGTAAGACACGAGGAACAAGTGTGAACCGAGGAACGTGAGAACACCCGGTAAAGTTAACCCCGGTAAAAGGTATGATTTCCTCATGCTCTGTATCCTAACTTGGTTACCCCGATTTGTGTGCTTGTTTGATTGTGTGATCACCTAACAAGATAAATGCACGAATTGGATTGTTTGCACTTGTTAATGCTTGTATTGTATTGTTGCCTGTTGGTTTGTATTGAACTAAAGTTTGTATAATTCATGAAATGGATGAATGGTGAAATAGTTGCTTGCATGTGATTGTGTATTGTAGTGCGACCCATAGGTGGGTTTTGTTTGAGTAGTGACTCGTAGGAAGAGTCAAGTACGAGATAATAAAAATGTGGAAACACACCCAAACTATCAAACCAATATACGGTAACACGAGCTACGAACTCACTAGAACGTGAGAGAATTGTACGGGATTAGTAAACTCCCGATAATAGTGAGAGAGCCGAATGGACTTAAGCCACAAACATATAATGGTGGAAGAACTAAGTAACCTTTTAGAGGATTCATGAGAGTTCAAACTTGAGCCTTGAAAGAAGCAAAGTAAGATAAGGGACCACCAAACCCCTTAGAAATATAGTCGAACCCCAATGAGAGGAACCGACTAAAATGAACAATGTCACGAACATGAGAGTATTCCATAAGTTGGGTAAAACCCTAAATCTTAGAATACTAGACATTGAGAATTCCATAAGCCATTAGATGTTATCGAGAGAGATACTTCTAGGCTGGTCCTTGTGATTGTGAAATGACTCCGAGAGAGGAGTTTGGGAAATTGAGTAGTCCGGTAGAGAACTGGACATTGGTGGACTTGAGGAGTTAAATGCATAGCCCCTTTTCTATTTGAAAGCCCGGTGATGGGTCTTGTGTATGACCCTGCCCGGAGGTCATGAGTAATGACTTAACATATACCTTGAGTAATGAGTATTGATTCGAGTATTGAGTATTGAGTATGTGAGTAATGAGATCTGAGTTGTGACTTGAGAAACTTGAGAATTTGAGATGAGCGGAGAATTGAATTGAGTATTGTAGAACTTTTTGAGATTGTGAGTACCCAAGAGAGTGGGTAAGACAAAGATAAATGGAGTAAGGCATGGTGAGGTAGAAACCCTCAAGGCCTAAGTATATAACAAATTAAACTAACCTCCTGATGTGTGTGTTAGTGTTTGTGTTCTTTATTGAACCTTGATTGTGTTAGAATACATATATAATGTATTGATGCCTTGCATGCTGGTTGAAATAAAATGAATCGCATGCTCTCAACCAAATAGTCGGGGTATGCGGAAGTCATATGCAACAATTTTGCTGAGCCCCTTGGGGCGCTGTTTTTATTTTACAGGAACATTGAAGCCGAATACCGTTCGAGAGTAGGACGGGGTTGCTATGTAAGCATGGGAAGTAATTAGTGAAGGTTGCAATTATTTGAAATGTTGAATTGTAAGCCGAATTGTTACCGGCAACTTGATGATTGTAGAAACTCGGTATAGTAATAAGTGGAGGTTGTATTGTATAAATTGTAATTGAAGGTTGTATTTGGTTTGAGTATTGTTTAAGGAAGTGGAATGTATCCTTGTATAGAATACTCGGTATAATGACCCATCAGACCGATATTGTAATTTGATTGTTGTATTTGAGTTTGGATTGGCCTTGTTAGTCATGTGGGTGACTAACGCCATGTATCACCCACCGGTTGTAGTTCGAATTCCGCTGCTTGTGTATTAGTAATGGAGATGGGTTAGGAGTTAATTATGTGGTTACCGGTAGAGGTGTTACAAAAAGTGGTATCAGAGTGAAGTATCTCTTTGATGGTCTAAATACCGAGTTTAGGAAAATACCGAGTTAAGAATTAGAGACTTTGGGCTAAGGGTTGAGTGTTAGCGCGTGAGGTACGCTAGTTAGGAACTTCTAGTGTGATCTGGATACCTACATAACCAATCCCGCCCTCCGCAACCCCTGTTTTAAAGTTGGGTAAAGAACACCAGAAAAATTGAAAAGACCTCTCACACTCAGGAAAACCCGATTTGGCAATTGTAAAATAAACTTTGTAAGGAGAAAGAACCAGTCATACGGTAGATTCCAAGAATTGGAAATCCCGAAGACGGTTCTCGTTTGAACGACGATAACCGTGCTTAACAGCAGAAGATCAAAGATTCTAACCAATGGATAATGGAATTTGCGGCACCATGGGGCGACGTGCTTCGCAGTCGCGAGAACCATGCATAGCCAACAAGAAGGGGAGCACAACTACACAATGAAGCGGATAATTGGAGTAACAAAACCCTAGACAAGAGAGTCCGCAGACTGCAAACGCTTGATAATACCACTAACGGTATACAAACCGACTAAGGACTTAGTCAAGGATGGATAACTCCAAACCTACAACGCCAAAGAGCGGTAATACCCAAATAACATAGTTCACACAACTATGAGAGTAATCATTAAGCTTACACTAACAGGACTACCACGTAGTTCCTAAGGATCTGATACACCTCGGTAACCACCGCCAGATGTGGGAACGAATTATGGAGCAAGGTACATGGAGTACCACAAGGATCGGGAAGCACCCGAATTATCAACAACTATTTCAAGGGCGCTGAGAAGACACTAAGGGAGTTGATCACTAAGATCAAAAGTGGATGCCAGATCCAATAAAACCACCAAGTATGGATGGAAAACAATACCGTAATCGGTACAAGTTAACCTGAAAACCGACGTACCCGCACACTTGCCAAGGCAAGTGCAGCAACAACAAGGCAAATTGGGAGACTTTTGACAATTAACAAGTACTTAATAAAGTACCATCATGGATATGGAAGCAATCATAGGATCGCCAATCCTAAGCTTGAAGAATCAACCTTGGAAAGGCCTAACGGCCCGACCATGACATTAACGAACATACCAGTCAGCAGGAAGTTGTACTTGGTCAAAGACCTCAAGCATGGTAACGCCATGAAAATTTTCTTTCAAACTCAAGATTTTTATTTCAAAACCTAGAACTTTTCTTTTAAAAACCACAACCCTTTTATTTTAAACCTCAGTTTTAAAACCAAACCAAATGAATTACGGTGAGTATCATAGAGTGATACAAGAGAAGCTGACAATAGATATACTTCACCTAGGCGTGTGACGAGCACTACGAGTTTACCCAAATACGGGATGTGGGGGACCTCACTCTGAAGGAGCTTGCGGGCCTGACAAACCATTGTGAGTTAGTCGGGTAAGTGGTAATGTACCAATAAGGTACCCCACGTATGTATACATGTAGTGTACGCAACACAGGAAGTAGTCAACTCCATTATACGGACCATAAGGTAACTGCAAACCGAAACAGTTGGATACCTCAAATGATCGAAGAACCCAAATGAGCATACAAGCTAAGGGAGTCAAGAACTTACTCCAGGAGGATGAATAAGAGTTAGAAAGTGCGAGAAGCACCAACAATTGATCAAAGACATTGGATATGTCTCAAGGATTTGAAACAAAGCATGAAATAGCTGGAATGGAAACCCAGCCTAAACACAATAAGGCAAGACCTATCATGAACATATATGTGTTCAAAGAACAAAGTGAAATACCAAGAGTGATCATCTAAGGTACCGGAGGATACCGTTCACCACCGAAGGTAATATCAATCCAGTTATAAACATAAGGAAAAGCATCAACGGTCTACCCGAAGGACGGGAGACATATAACCCTAAACGGGACAACTTGTAACCCAGAACCGTGATGCAGAGAAGACAAAATATACTCAAATGTTAGCAGGATGTAACGGCATAATCAACAACACCCAGGAGCAATCCATAAAGGGTATCAAAGTCAACGTAGTTGAACGAAGTATCGTAATATGAGCACTTAAGCTAAAATGAACAATCGGTTGGAATACCGAAGGGATCCCACTTACCACAGGATACCCTGAATTAATAAACGGTACCGATCAATACCGAAACACTTGAAGGGTCTCCAACGAACGGAAGTGTGATGCGATAACCTTACCATGGAGCCCAGTAATACCTCCAAGCCATTTGACAGCATACGGAGTAGTGCGAATATATGTGAGCCGCCTATAATGAGCAGAACTCTAGGCAACGTCGCAAGTATGCCATGAACCTACTACAATACATATTCCAACGGTTGCAAACCCATTGTGAACTATATGGAGAGTTTCCAAGAATGGCACCATTGAAGATGGTATAATAACCTACGAGCAAGGATACCCCTCATTAATGTGAGTCCGCGAGAGTAGTGAACACATTGATTCCAAGAAGGGAATACCATCAGTGAACATTTGATAATACATCTCTTGTAGAACTACTAACGTAGTGGAGCTTGAGCATTAAGCCATTGCCAAGCGAAAATTGTAACAAAATGAAGGCAAAGAAAGCTTTGATAGCAATTGGAAGAAACCATGGAGTAATCGGGTTAGAAGATATACGTGAGGTACGAACCTGAAGAGTAAAAATCAATAACGCTCAAGGAGCTCAGAGATATAAAAGAATGTCATATGCTATGATCAGCCAAGTAAATGGTAAACCATTGTATAAATGGTAGAAATACATGAGCGGAAGCTAATGAAATAGCGGATGCCATGGAAACCAAGGTCGTAAGCAAACACGAAGATGGTGCACAGCAAGCGACCAATATATGTGAATGAATCACAATGTTATGGAGTTGATGAATAAAGATGGTAGACAAACCGAGTAACAAGGAAGTAATGATCATTCCTATTGCAATCACACAAGAGATTTACTGCCAAGGGTTTACGCCTCTGCACTCTGTAGGACTGAGTGTTTTGGTATTGCACTTGTGTAGTAATGATCGAGTGTGATAGCTAGGAAGTTGGGAAGATGACAATTGTGGTAAAAGGTAGAAGGAAACGTACGAAGTCATAAGGACGGAAGCATGGAAAATGTAAGGTCATAATTCAAAAGCTACCAACAATAGAGGAAGCACTACAATTAAGCAGTGGCTCAACCTCAACCGACAATAAGTCAGAAGAACCAAGTGAATAATCACTCAAGTACACAATAGTATGTACATTGATTCCAGAGAGCTGGATAGTAAATCTAAAACTCATTGAGTTCGCGTACGGTAAAACAATACCACGCTTGATTAATAAACCTTATTCCCAAGATAAGTAGGGATAAAAGAATAATGTATAACACATTTAGAATAACGAGAAGGGCAAATAAACCCTAAGTTATCAGGGTCGCGCAACAGAAGCTAGTGGGCCCAAATTCTAAAGGTTTAATACACCTAGTGAATGAATGGATAATTATCAATGCCTTGAAGCCTCTAAGGCTAGAAACGAACCCGATGATGAGTTAAATAAACTCCGACGGAAATTCTTGGTGCAGGGACTAAACCAGTAAATTGGTTAAGACCCTTTGACCAGAATACATTGTATAATAGACCGCATGGAAGTTGAACCACTCCATGACGGTTGAATGCCTTCGACCTATGTCCAATGTTGACACATGGTAGATTACGTGGGCGTAAAACCTTTTTAAGAGGGGTAGGGCGAAAACCGTGAAATGTATGTTTTACGTGATAGTGCGTAAACTACAACGCGCATAGCGCAAAAGAATTTGTTTTGATGATTGGTAGTATGTTACATAAACATATGTATCCATTCATAGTGCAATTATGGTGGAGTGTGAGATTTGAAGTGGAAAGAAGTATTGGTTGTGAGGAATTTGAGGTGAATGGAGTAGAGAAACTCCATGGGGAATGAGAACCCCAATTGGTAATAGTTGGAGAAGTGAGTATGTTTGAAGAAATTGATGAGCATAAATTGGTATGAAACCGATGTCGAACCTAGTGGGAAGTGAGTCCCCTAGGTAACTTGATTTGATTGTATGTGTGAATAACTTGAGGATAGAAATTGACTTGACTTGTGAACTATTTGATGATAGAAAAACTAATTGGAAAAACTAACTGTTCAAATTCTTGGGTATAGAGGTTGAAGATAGGTTGAGTAATAATTGACGAGATGGATAGTAAGCAATAATTGATGGGATGAGTAGTAAATGAGTAAATGGATTCTAGAAATTGGTAAATGTATGGTTGTATGATTATGACTAGAAAGATCAAGAAGATAGAAAATGAAGTTACTGATTGACTATTTGATTGTGTGAATTGGGGTGGGAGGTTGAACTTGGTTTGCTAGCGATCAAGGGAAACCCAACATCAAAGTGGGGTGGATGGATAGTTCAACACCAATGCTGATCACATTGGGGTTGAATGACTCTTGAAGCTCCTTATGAGTGGCCACAAGTAATCACACTAGTAATAGGTGATGAGACTAACATAGATTGGAACTTGGAGATGTATTGAGTTTTCAAAATGAATTTCCAAACTGGTTTTGGCACAAATGATTTTCTTCAAACTTGATAATGAGGATCGGTTTTGAAACCACTCCCACAGGCACTAGTGGATCTTTCATCGCTAGGCGCGAGTATCCGGTTGAACCATGGAGGTGAAGCTAGTTGTGAGTCGGTGGAGGTGATGAATAGTTTTGAAACCACGAAAACGGATGATCAAGGGTACTAAGTGACCTGTAGGACGTTTGTAGTGTGTGTTTTGTATTTGTCCAAGGGCCGCTGGATATGTGTAGTCCGGTCAGGGAAGAGTACTCACTTTGGAGCCTGAGGATTCTCTAGAGGTGCAAATGAATTTGATCAGAACCAAAGGACCGTAGAGCCAGAAAGAGTAAGTGCTCATTGTTATGACGGCCGTGAACCAGAGAGCGTAAGTGTTCAAATGTGACCAGAACCTGAGGGATCACTCGATATGGGGGAGGACTTAGTACCTAATTGTCTGCGGATGGACCCCCATTGAGAGGTTGGATAACGGATATTTTTTATTGCTATGCATGCAAGACATGTTGTGTGAATGTGTGGTATGTATTCAGTCAGCCATTGGAATCTGACAGGTTATAGAGAGAGTATAACCTTAGCATTGAGTACCTTGGTGACTAACAATCTTAGACTCACTAACTTTGTAGGCAAAGTTCTTTAGGGGGGTAGGCTGAAATACCCCGAACTTAATTAGGGTGATTAAATTACTCTAATACGATATTGAGGGCCTATTAGTGCCTAACGAATTTTGGTAAAGAGAATAAATCCAAAAGAAACAAGAAAACGCTTAAAAAGCAAAAAACGCTAAATTGAGCGTTAAGTGACCCTAAGAGGAATACGACCTCGATAAGAGTATTAAATGAATTTACAAGGCTTAACAAGTCCTAAATAATATATGGGAACAATTCCTGAAGGAAACAGATCCATAAAACGAATTAAAAACGCTAATAAAGCTTTAACGCACGTTTTTCGAGAAAACCCAAAAACGTGACTTTAAGTGGTCAAATGAACCCGTAAAAATTATAGTTCATTAAGTAACTATAAATAAACATTAATGGGAGTATAATAACCATTAAAATTAAAGAAACGAGAAAATTTCAGAAAACGGGTCCGGTTAGTGAATAGTGCTAAAACCGGGTAAATTAACGAGTGTTTTCTGTAAAAGACGAAAAATGCTCCAGCTTACATATATATGTGGGCCGGTTTTATTAAGTGAGTCAGCCTCACTCACACACACTAAGCTAGTAAAGAAAGAAAAGAAAGAAAGAAAAAGTAGAAAAGTAACCCCCCCTCTTCTCTCTCCTCCATTTCTTTCTTTTCCTTTTCTCTTTCCTCTCTTTTCTTCCTCCCAGATGATTTCTTCCTCCCCTCTCTGGTTGGAACGATTTTGAGCTTCATCCATGGCTACCTCTACTTCCTTGCCTGGCCCAAGTCTCATTAAAACTCAAATCACAAAAATAATCACATATTCTTCTTCCTCTCATCATCCTCTATCATTCTCTCTTTTTAAAATTCCAAAAGGATGAACTTCATCTACATGGGCTTTCCCCATTTGAAGAGAAAATGACATCAACAGGAAGCTTGGAGTCCCCTCTTTCCATTAAGGTAAAAATCTCCAAGAAAACTCGTTTTTCTTCCTTCTCCTTTGGGGACCTATTTTATTCCCCTCTTGTAATGCCTTGTGTTTATTCTTGATTTTAGCTTCATTTCAACCATCCAATGGTGGTGGGAACCCCCTTTTGATTCAAGGCTTAAAACTCCTCCTAAGCCTCCAAAGGTAAAAACCCTAACTTTGAGCTTTAAGCCCCTCCATTGAATTTGAGTGATTCTAAGGGTTTAGAATGTTAATTGAACTTATTTTGTGTTTCTTCGGTGTTGGGATGGACTTTGACAACTCCATTCCCACTTGACCGAATTGGAGAAGAGGAGGAACAAGAGGAGAACCGAAAGATGAATTTGTGAGCTTAAGGTAAGAAACTCGCCTTAATGCTTCTTTTGATTATGTTAGAACTTGGGATGGGTAATTAATGGAATGAAACCAAAACTTATGATAGTAATGTATTGGTTGATATTTGAGAGAAATTGTGAACTTGTGTTGATTTAAGAGCCTAGTGCCATTACATTTGAGTTTGTGAGTTATATTGTTGTTGGATGAGTTTGGTGTACTAAATGTGTGCTGGTACGACCCTTATAAGGGTGTGGTTAGTTTAAGATAGATTCAAGTGGAAATTGATGAGATTTGATGGTTTGGGTTATTTAAGGTTTTGGGGAGGTTATAGCGAAATTTTAGTAGAAAAACTAGTGTTGTAAGATGACTTAGTGTATTGGAGAACCTAGGTGTGTTTAGTGTTGTTTAGAGCTGAGTGATGGCCTTGGAATGGCATTTGAGAACTAGAGGGAGAGAGATAAAAATTTGTAGCAAATAACAAGTGAGGAACTTGGAATTTTAGGAAAAAGAGTTAGTGTTTATAACTTGTGAAACATTGAGTGAATGTGGATTTTTGAAGTGCAAATGTATAGGAATGAATGGGAATGGTCATTAGGTGATTTGGTAAGGTTGGTAAGAGATAGAAACTAGCAAGAAGAAGCTAGAAATGCACAAGTGTGCAAAATGTGAAAGTGGGAATGAAATTTTGTAGAAAATGAACGAGAATTGGAGTAAGGGTTTAACCAAAGATTTGGAGTGGTTTAGAGCATGTTTTAAGGTGTTTAATTATGTAGGAAACTTGTGGAAACTTTATGGAATGATTAGGGGTGGATTAAGGGTTGATTTGGGGTTGAAAAATGACCTTAATAGTAGTTTTTAGCAGGGTCCGGGACTTAGGATAGGAACCAAGTCCCGGACCGCATCAAAAAAAGATGCCGAGAGTGAATTCAAGAATTGGTCCGGGATTTAAGTCCAGGACCAAGTCCCAGACCAGGGTAGAAAACAAGCCGAGAATTTACAGAAAGCGTTGGTCCGGGACTTTGGGTCCGGACCAAGTCCCGGACCACCCCCAGAATGCAACCGTGAGTGTTTTAAAGGGTTTAAAACATGGGGGATTGAATGGTATTGGTTTTAGATGATGTTTAGGAGTTGTTTGGTGACCTTAAAGGTCCTAAGAAGTATAAACAAGTGTTGGAAGTGAGTGAGTAAGTTGTGAGTTCAAGTACACTAAGTTAAACCGAAATAACGGGATAACGGGGTAAGTACGGGAGTAGCAATTATGAACCTACCGTAACGCCTTAATATTAATTGAACCATTTGACATATAATTAGTGGTTCAAGAGTAAGACACGAGGAACATGTGTGAACCGAGGAACGTGAGAACACCCGGTAAAGTTAACCCCGGTGAAAGGAATGATTTCCTCATGCTCTGTATCCTAACTTGGTTACCCCGATTTGTGTGCTTGTTTGATTGTGTGATCACCTAACAAGATAAATGCACGAATCGGATTGTTTGCACTTGTTAATGCTTGTATTGTATTGTTGCCTGTTGGTTTGTATTGAACTAAAGTTAGTATAATTCGTGAAATGGATGAATGGTGAATGAGTTGCTTGCATGTGATTGTGTATTGTAGTGCGACCCATAGGTGGGTTTTGTTTGAGTAGTGACTCGTAGTAAGAGTCAAGTACGAGATAATAAAAATGAGGAAACACACCCAAACTATCGAACCAATATATGGTAACTCGAGCTACGAACTCACTAGAACATGAGAGAATTGTACGGGATTAGTAAACTCCCGATAACGGTGAGAGAGCCGAATGGACTTAAGCCACAAACATATAATGGTGGAAGAACTAAGTAACCTCTGTTAGAGGATTCATGAGAGTTCAAACTTGAACCTTGAAAGAAGCATAGTAAGATAAGGGACCACCAAACCCCTTAGAAATATAGTCGAACCCCAATGAGAGGAACCGACTAAAATGAACAATGTCACGAACATGAGAGTATTCCATAAGTTGGGTAAAACCCTAATTCTTGGAATACTAAACATTGAGAATTCCCTAATCCATTAGATTTTATCAAGAGAGATACTTCTAGGCTGATCCTTGTGATTGTGAAATGACTCCGAGAGAGGAGTTTGGGAAATTGAGTAGTCTAGAAGAGAACTGGACATTGGGGGACTTGAGGAGCTAAATGCATAGCCCCTTTTGTATTTGAGAGCCCGGTGGTGGGTCTTGTGTATGACCCTGCCTGGAGGTCATGAGTAATGACTTAACATATACCTTGAGTAATGAGTATTGATTCGAGTATTGAGTATTGAGTATGTGAGTAATGAGATCTGAGTTGTGACCTGAGAAACTTGAGAATTTGAGATGAGCGGAGAATTGAATTGAGTATTGTAGAACTTGTTGAGATTGTGAGTAAGAGTACCCAAGAGAGTGGGTAAGACATAGAGAAATTGAGTAAGGCATGGTGAGGTAGAAACCCTCAAGGCCTAAGTATATAACAAATTAAACTAACCTCCTGATGTGTATGTTAGTGTTTGTGTTCTTCATTGAACCTTGATTGTGTTAGAATACATATATAATGTATTGATGCCTTGCATGCTGGTTGAAATAAAATGAATCGCATGCTCTCGACCAAATAGTCGGCGTACCCTCGCTAGTACGCGGGGTATGCGGAAGACATATGTAGCAATTTTGCTGAGCCCCTTGGGGCGCTGTTTTTATTTTACAGGAACATTGAAGCCGAATACCATTCGAGAGTAGGACGGGGTTACTATGTAAGCATGGGTAGTAATTAGTGAAGGTTGCAATTATTTGAAATGTTGAATTGTAAGCCGAATTGTTACCGGCAACTGGATGATTGTAGAAACTCGGTATAGTAATAAGTGGAGGTTGTATTGTATAAATTGTAATTGGAGGTTGTATTTGGTTTGAAAATTGTTTAAGGAAGTGGAATGTATCATTGTATAGAACACTCGGTATAATGACCCATCTGACCAATATTGTAATTTGATTGTTGTATTTGAGTTTGGATTGGCCTTGTTAGTCACCACATGTATCACCCACCGGTTGTAGTTTGAATTCCGCTGCTTGTGTATTAGTAATGGAGACAGGTTATGAGTTAATTATGTGGTTACCGGTAGGGGTGTTACAAAAAGTGGTATCAGAGCGAAGTATCGCTCTAATGGTCTAAATACCGAGTTTAGGAAAATACCGAGTTAGGAATTAGAGACTTAGGGCTAAGGGTTGAGTGTTAGCGTGTGAGGTACGCTAGTTAGGAACTTCCAGTGTGATCTGGATACCTACATAACCAATCCCGCCCTCCGCAACCCCTATTTTAAAGTTGGGGAAAGAACTCCAGAGAGACGGAATAGACCTCTCACACTCGGGAAAACCCGATCTGGCAATTGTAAAATAAACTTTGTAAGGAGAAAGAACCAGTCATACGGTAGATTCCAAGAATTGGAAATCCCGAAGACGGTTCCCGTTTGAACGACGATAACCGTGCTTTACAGCAGAAAATCAAAGATCCTAACCAAAGGATAATGGAATTTGCGGCACCATGGGGCGACGTGCTTCGCAGTCGCGAGAACCATGCATAGCCAACAAGAAGGGGAGCACAACTACGCAATGAAGCGGATAATTGGAGTAACAAAACCCCAGACAAGAGAGTCCGCGGACTGTAAACGCTTGATAATACCACTAACGGTATACAAACCGACTAAGGACTTAGTCATGGATGGATAACTCCAAACCTACAACGCCAAAGAGCGGTAATACCCAAATTACATAGTTCGGACATATGAGAGTAATCATTAAGCTTACACTAACAGGACTACCACGTAGTTCCTAAGGATCCGATAAACCTCGGTAACCACCGCCAGATGTGGGAACGAATTATGGAGCAAGGTACATGGAGTACCACAAGGATCGGGAAGCACCCGAATTATCAACAACCTTGTCAAGGGCACTGAGAAGAAACTCAGGGAGTTGATCACTAAGATCAAAAGTGGATGCCAGATCCAATAACACCACCAAGTATGGATGGAAAACAATATCGTAATCAGTACAAGTTAACCTGAAAACCGACGTACCCGCGCACTTGCCAAGGCAAGTGCAGCAACAACAAGGCAAATTGGGAGACTTTTGACAATTAACAAGTACTTACTAAAGTACCATCATGGAGATGGAAGCAATCATAGGATCACCAATCCTAAGACTTGAAGAATCAACCTTGGAAAGGCCTAACGGCCCGACCATGACATTAACGAACATACCAGTCAGCAGGAAGCTGTACTTGGTCAAAGACCTCAAGCATGGTAACGCCATGAAGATTTTCTTTCAAACTCAAGATTTTTATTTCAAAACCCAGAACTTTTCTTTTAAAAACCACAACCCTTTTCTTTTAAACCTCAGTTTTTAAAACCAAACCAAAAGAATTACTGTGAGTATCATAGAGTGATACAAGAGGAGTTGCCAATAGAATACTTTACCTAGGCGTGTGACGAGCACTACGAGTGTACCCAAATATGGGATGTGGGACGACCTCACTCTGAAGGAGCTTGCGGGCCTGACAGACCATTGTGAGTTAGTCGGGTAAGTAGTAACATACCAATAAGGTACCCCACGTATGTATACATGTAGTGTACGAAACACGGGAAGTAGTCAACTCCGTTCTACAGACCATAAGGTAAATGCAAACTGAAACAGTTGGATACCTCAAATGATCGAAGAACCTAGACGAGCTTACAAGCTAAGGGAGTCAAGAACTAACTCCAGGAAGTTGAATAAGAGTTAGGAAGTGCGAGAAGCACCAACAATTGATCAAAGACATTGGATAGGTCTCAACGATTTGAAACAAAGCATGAAATAGCTGGAATGGAAACCCGGCCTAAATATAATAAGGCAAGACCTATCATGAACATATATGTGTTCAAAGAACAAAGTGAAATACCAAGAGTGATCATCTAAGGTACCAGAGGATACCGTTCACCACCGAAGGTAATATCAAACCAGTTATAAACATAAGGAAAAGCATCAACGGTCTACCCTAAGGACGGGACACATATAACACTAAACGGGAAAACTTGTAACCCAGAACCGCAATGCGGGGAAGATAGAACATACTCAAATGTTAGCCGGATGTAACGGCATAATCAACAACACCTAGGAGCAATCCATAAAGGGTATCAAAGTCAACGTAGTTGAACGAAGTATCGTAATAAGAGCACCAAAGCTACAATAAACAATCGGTTGGAACACCGAAGGGATCCCACTTACCAAGGGATACCCTGAATTAATAAACGGTACCGATCAATATTGAAACACTTGAAGGGTCTCCAACGAACGGAAGCATGATGCGATAACCTTACCATGGAGCCCAGTAATACCTCCGAGCCATTCGACGGCATGGAGAAGTAGTGAGAATATGTGAGCGCCGACTATAATGAGCAGAACTCTAGGCAACGTGGCTAGTATGCCATGAACCTATTACAATACATATTGCAACGGTTGTAAACCCATTGTGAACTATATGGAGAGTTTCCAAGAATGATACCAGTGAAGATGGTATAATAACCAATGCGTAAGGATACCCCTCATAATGTGAGACCGCGAGAGTGGTGAACACATAGATTCCAAGAAGGGAATACCATCAGTGAACATCTGATAATACATCTCTTGTTGAACTACCAACGTAGTGAGGCTTGAGCATTAAGCCATTGCCAAGCGAAAATTGTAACAAATGAAGCCAAAGAAAGCTTTAATAGCAATTGGCAGAAACCGAGGAGTAATCGGGTTAGAAGAAATACGTGAGGTACGAACCTGAAGTGTAAAAACCAATAATGCTCAAGGAGCTCAGAGATATAAAAGAATGTCATATGCTATGATCAGCCAAGTAAATGGCAAACCATTGTATAAATGGTAGAAATACATGAGCGGAAGCTAATGAAATAGAGGATGCCATGGAAACCAAGGTCGTAAGCAAACACAAAGATGGTGCGCAGCAAGCGACCAATATATGTGAATGAATCACAATGTTATGGAGTTGATGAATAAAGATTGTAGACAGACCGAGTAACAAGGAAGTAATGATCATTCCTATTGCAATCACACAAGAGATTTACTGCCAAGGGTTTACGCCTCTGCACTCTGTAGGACTAAGTGTTTTGGTATTGCACTTGTGCAGTAATGATCGAGTGTGATAGCTAGGAAGTTGGGAAGATGACAATTGTGGTAAAAGGTAGAAGGAAACGTACGAAGTCATAAGGACCGAAGCATGGAAAATGCAAGGTCATAATTCACAAGCTACCAACAATAAAGGAAGCACTACAATTAAGCAGTGGCTCAACCTCAACCGACAATATGTCAGGAGAACCAAGTGAATAATCACTCAAGTACACAATAGTATGTACATTGATTCCAGAGAGCTGGATAGTAAATCTAAAACTCATTGAGTTCGCGTACGGTAAAACAATACCACGCTTGATTAATAAACCTTATTCTCAAGATAAGTAGGGATGAAAGGATAATGTATAACACATTTAGAATAACGAGAAGGGCAAATAAACCCTAAGTTATCAGGGTCGCGCAACAGAAGCTAGTGGTCCCAAATTCTAAAGGTTTAATACACCTAGTGAATGAATGGATAATTATCAATGCCTTGAAGCCTCTAAGGCTAGAACCGAACCCGGTGAAGAGTTAAATAAACTCCGATGGAAATTCTTGGTGTAGGGATTAAACCAGTAAATTGGTTATGACCCTTTGATCAGAATACATTGTATAATAGACCGCATGGAAGTTGAACCACTCCATGACGGCTGAATGCCTTCGACCTATGTCCAATGTTGACATATGGTAGATTACGTGGGCGTAATCCCTTTTTAAGGGGAGTAGGGCGAAAACCACGAAATGTATGTTTTACGTGATAGTGCGTAAACTACAACACGCTTAGCGCAAAAGAATTTGTTTTGATGATTAGTACTATGTTACATAAACATATGTATCCATTCATAGTTCAATTATGGTGGAGTGTGAGATTTGAAGTGGAAATAAGTATTGGTTGTGAGGAATTTGAGGTGAATGGAGTAGAGAAACTCCATGGGGAATGAGAACCCCAATTGGTAATAGTTGGAGAAGTGAGTATGTTTGAGGAAATTGATGAGTATAAACTGGTATAAAACCGATGTCGAACCTAGTGGGAAGTGAGTCCCCTAGGTAACTTGATTTAATTGTATGTGTGAATAACTTGAGGATAGAAATTGACTTCACTTGTGAACTATTTGAGGATAGAAAAACTAATTGGAAAAACTAACTGTTGAAATTCTTGGGTAAAGAGGTTGAAGATAGGTTGAGTAATAATTGACGAGATGGCTAGTAAGCAATAATTGATGGGATGAGTAGTAAATGAGTTGGGTGTCATTTGTACTGGATGTAATGATACTGAATGTAATAAAGTTACTTAATGAATAAAAGAAGTAGCCACAATCTACTCAGCTATCCCAATGTTGCAATAACTTCAGTCACCCGTGCATCACGCCTTTGAGTTCTCTTGCAGGTATGCTGAGGACGAGAGGCCCTTGTCGGACGAAGCATTTCAGCAAAGTGCTAGACCCGGTAGTAGGGCTAGGGATTAGTACCACTTGTCAATAGCCTATGGCGTTTACGATGAAGATTGCGATCATGAGGTGAAGCTGACAAGATGCATGGCACCTTGTTGGCACCCTGTCCCTTATACTTATGGCGCGATGGGCGACGCGCCTGTGAACCCGATATAGGGTTAAGATAGGGACGTTTTGGATTAGGGAGGAGATGAGTGTTCAATGTTCCCACGTTGGAATGCTCCGCCGACGGTCCGGGGACCCCTCTTGTGGCAGGCATTGTGTCAGCTCACTCCTTGGAGTTTGAGTTACCATGGATCTGGCTTGGGGTTGGATTTTATTGTTGGATAGCTGCTTGGGAGTTGATGCCTCTGGACCTGGGCCTGGGTCCTAGGGACGGTGTTGATTAAACAATCGAGACCCAGCCCCACTAGTCTCGAAGTCTAGTGTCGGGATAAGTGAGTCGGTTTTGAGGGCTCATCGTTCGGTGGTTAAAGTCCACTCCTAGTCCCTGTCTGGCTATGGTTGTAACACCCCTACCGTTAATCCTACGCTTACAGTCTAATCGTCCTGTTAATCCTATCAGTTCGCAGCGGAAATACTACTATTACTACGGCGGGTGATACAACGTCGCTAACCGCCCACACGGCTAGCTAGGCTTACCTTACTTACAGTCACGGTCTGATGATCATAGTATACCGAGCTACTAAAACATTGCTTAGTGAATACCAATACCATATGCTTACATCAATGGATTACCGAGTGCTAAAGTATCTTCCAATTACATCATTTCCAAATTTGCCAAAAATAATGAGTTTCTACCGGCTACTCATCTATACCAATTCACCATTCTTACTATATCCAAAAAGGTGTACCCCATGGTACACCGGCTATCAAAAAAAGCTACAGCCGTGTACTACTTAGTACACCATTCATCATTCATTGTTTACAATCCAAAAAGAAATCCAAGAACTAGCTACATCTCTTCATGGCCTTCATCCTTCTCTTGTACCTGCGTGTAGTAAAAACATCGCCCCAAGGGGCTCAGCAAAAGCTGCGCATGAACTCCGCGTATACCGAGTGCTAGCTAGGGCACGCCGACTCTTTGACGTCCACTAAACATGCGATTCATTAATTTCATACATACATGCTTTACATACAACATACATACATATACAATACATCATACAATTCAAGATAACAATACAGTGGCACACAACATACTTACCTTCACCGTGTTAGCCAATTACGCATCCGGGTTAATCGGAATGCTTATTACTCTTTTACTCATACATGTCATTATTCTTACTTTACTTACTTACTTCCATTTACTTTACTTACTCATTCTTACTTACTTACTTATACTCAAGTTAAGTCGGTATGACCTCCGGCCCGGGGACTACTCCGTCCCACCACCGGGATTTACTTGACTCACCAATCCGGGATGCTACCCACTTAAGGGATTTGGGCCGCGGACTAGTTTAAGAGTCAGGAATCGGATCCAACCTCTTGTGTCTCCTCATCCTCACGCGTGGCCGAAACTATATCGGACTTCTACTCATTCCAATTTAATTACCAATTTAAGTTAGATTGGTTAGCTTGTTAGGAATCAGTCAGAAGTCCAATCACAAAACATATTCGGTCACAATACAATACATCATACATACACTTACTCATATTCATCCATACGTTTCATGAATTATACAAACTAAGATTTAAAGACAATATACAACAATATACAACACTACATATTCACAAGTAAACATGGTAACTCCGATTCGTGCATTTATTTTATTTGGTGATCAATTAGCACACAACACATAAATCAGAGTAACCAAGATAGCATACGGGGCATGAGGAATTCATACCGTTCACCGTTGTACGTGTTTCCGAACGTCCCTCCGGTGTCACAAATCGAATCCTATGACATACATAAAACCGAGTGATTAGTCTATCTATCATTAACTTTAACTCGATTACTCTTACGTTTCCTAACTCATACTTACTAAGTCTTTACATTCCTATACTTACATTTTATTTTCTTACTTCTAGTTACTTAACAATGGTTTACTTACATATATATACATGTACATAGGTATAGGTGGGTATGCATATATACATATACATATATATACTAGTTAAAAGCTTACAGTTTTTTTTTTTTGTAAGTTATGGGTCGTCCAACCCAGCGTCCGACCCAAGCCCTGGGTCAGACCATTCCAGTAGATTCCCGTCTCTGAAATTCTTCCCGTCCGACCCAGCACTATTCCGTCCGACCCATACACCTCTGGGTCGGACCATTCCAGAAAGTTTCAGTTCCGTTGTCCTAGCTGCGTCCGACCCACGTCTGACTCACCCTCTGGGTCGGACGGAGTCAGAAACTTCGACAACGAAATTTTTTTGCCTGTCCGACCCACGTCCGACTCACGGCCCTGGGTCGGACCGTTCCAGAAAGATTTATTATCGTTGCTTAAGCCCCGTCCGACCCACTGTCCGATCCAGGCTCTGGGTCGGACGGTAGCAGATTGTGCTACAGGCCTTATTTTTCCTTCCCAATTTTACCCATTGCTTCCCCAATCTCCCTACATACATCCTAACATGTTTTAGTACTATTTAAACACTCTAAATCATGCTAATTCATTTCTTAATTCATTACACAAATCCTATACTAACTCATACAAACAATTCTCCTAGTTTCAATTCAACACTTACACAGTTTTCTTCCCTTACCACATTATGCTACAGATTTTGACATTTACACTCCTCTTCTACATCTCCCTCTTCTATTGACATTTCTAACACTCCTAATGCATTTAGAATACATTATCTATCTCTCTCAACTTACCCTCCACCTTCCTCAAACAAAATCTGTTACAACATTCATTTTCCACCTAGTTTCGAATTCACTAAGTGTTCTTTTCCTATGTAAATTTTTCCATAGTCTCCCCTATATTTTTACACTCTCACCACATACTCTAGTTCACAATTCAACACTTATTTCACCTGTTTGAAAACAGAAATCATATACAAGCTCTCATACACCAATACCAACTACTAAACACTCTTAAAAATTCCTGCACATAACCTTTCATTCCCAATTCTGTTTTGACAAGTTTGCAACGTCTTTCAAGGTTTCAAAATATTTGCATTCTCTTATACACTACTCCACCACTACTCTACCATATTACAATACCATTTTATACTTCCAAAATCTGTTACACAAACACATACAATACTACACAAGGACAAGCATATTTTACCTTGTTATTTCACAAGCTTCTCCTTTCTTCCTCCTTCCTCTTTCCTTCTTCTTTCTTCTCCCTTTCCACCGGTTCTTAGTAACCAAATCCTCTAACACTACAACCCATTCACATATACATTTCAATACACCATTTTAATACACAATTTAACCCTAACCATTATGTAAGTTCCAATGTAGGTTTTAGGGTTTAGAATTTATATTACCTTCCAAGGGTATGAGTAATGCTTGTAATAGATCAAGAGTAAGATTTCAGCTCCACCAACAATGCCAAAATCGGCTAGATACACAAGGAGCAAGCAAGGGTTTAGTTTAAATTTCGTTTTGCCCTTAAAGGCTAGAAAAAGATGGAGTTTCAAGAAGATTTTTACCTCAATAGGACAAGGAGAAGGAGGTGGTTCTAATGGTGGTCTTGAAGCTCCAGATGGGGTATACCCATAAAAACGAAAATGCTCTTTTCCGGATTTTGAAAAGAGGGAAGTGTTCCCCTTGATGAGAGGAAGACAATGGTGTAGTTTTTATAATTTTTGGAAGAGGTTCAAGGGAGTTTCAAGAGGAGAGAAGGTGAGGTTTTTAGTGGTTCTTCATTTTCTCCATTGTTATCGGTTTGGAGAAGAAGAAAGAAAGAAATAAGAGAGTGAGGGTGGGGGTTTACGTGAGTGAAGAGAATAGAATAGGAGAGAGAGTGTGAGAGTGTGGGGTAATAAAGTGGGTTACTTTATTGCTTTGTTGTTTTGTAAATAAGGAGAGATAGGTGAGGGTGTGAGAGGGGGTCCAAATCGGACACAGTACACACACACACATATGTACATTTCTTTATTTCAAAAGTGGACACATAAGTTTTGGTTATTTATGTTTCTACCCCACAACTTCCCGTTTTTGACAGTTTTTACTAATCTCTCGTTTTCTTGATTTTATTGGTTCTAAAGCCTCACTAATATTTATTAATGATTATTTAGTTGACCAAAATTGTTATGAGTCTATTTGACCCGCTTAAAGACACGTTTTTCCGGTTACCTCGAAAAACGCGCTTTAAGGTTCGTTAGTGATTTTAATCCGTTTTAAGGATCCGTTTTCTTCGGGATTTGTTCCCTCATGATTATTTATACTTAATTAAGCTTATAAATTACTTATTAGCCTAATTAATCGCTATTTTTAATTACGGGGTATTTCAATGGTGGTGGCTGTCTTGAGGCACGGGCCTTGCCCTGCCAGGGATAGGCATGCATAAGGCTGGTCGGGCCTTGTGCCCGACGCCGGTGATGTTAACCTTGTCAACTTGCATGCTTGTCTGCTTGTATTCTTGTGAATGCCTGTCTATGTGCTTGCGTGCTTGTGTGATTAGTGGAATGTGTGTCTTATGATGTCTTGTCGCGAGAACATTTTCCATTTTAGAGGTTGCACATTACAATTTTGCTCCCGTCTTTTTAGGGTCTTTGGCTAGACCATAGTGAGGGTTAGAAGGAACCTGGAGGGTCTCTTAAGTAAGAGCCCGAGCCTCAACCTTTTGGATATATCCTCCCAAGTAGTGCTTTGGACAGGATCCGTAGACCATGAAAGTTTCCCCCTTGATGTTCTTCAGCTCAAATACTTCATATGGGGTGACCTTTGTGACAGTGAAAGGACGAGCCTAATGGGACTTCAATTTTCCAGGGAACAACTTCAACCTTGTGTTATATAAGTGAACCCGGTCTCCCTTAAGAAAATCCCGCTTCACAATCATCTTATCATGCCATTTCTTGGCATTTTCCTTGTAGATGCGGTTGTTATCGTAGGCTTCCTCCCGAATATCTTCTAACTCGGTCAATTGGAATCTCCTCTTGTCACCGGTGCTCTTGAGATCATAATTGAGGGCTTTCACCGCCCAATATGATTTGTGCGCTAATTCCATCGGCAATGAACAATCCTTCCCATATACGAGCTAGAATGGGGACATGCCAATCAGAGCCTCGTAGGCAGTCCGGTATACCCACAACGGAAGGGCAACCTTGTGTCTCACTCCATACTTGTTCATTAGTGCTTCAAACTTCTTGTTGCAGAAGTGAGACCCTCCGTCACTTAATATAGCTCTCGGCACCCCAAATCGTGTTAAAATGTTCTTCTTCCAGAACTTGATTACTACCTTGGTGTCATTTTTCGGGGCTGCAATTTCTTTAACCCACTTGGTCACATAATCGAGCGCCACGAGGATAAACAAGTTGGAGCAAGAAGATGGGAAGGGGCCCATGAAGTCGATACCCCACAAATCAAACGGCTCAACCTCGATCATTATATTAAGGGGCATTTCATGCTTGTGAGAAGTGTTCCCAAACCTCTGACATTGATCACATGCGATAACGAATGAGTGGAAATCCTTATGAAGAACTTTGGCCGTTGATTGTGTCGAAACGTGGTGTCCACTGGCTTCACCCGGGTGATAGTGAATTAAAACTTCTTACACTTCACTCATGGGCACACATCTTCGGATCACCCCATCAGCACAGATTTTGAAAAGGAGAGGATCTTCCCAAAAATACCGCTTGATGTTTGAGAAAAATTTCTTTCTGTGCTGATAAGTCATCTCTGGTGGAATCACCCCTCTTGCCAAATAGTTTGCAAAGTTTACGTACCAAGGGTCACCGGTCTATGCAATCATGAAGATACTCTAATTAGGGAAGAACTCGTTGATTGACACACCATCATCAGACACCTCCATTCAAGAGAGGTGATCGACTATAACATTTTGCACACCCGGTTTGTCTTGGAGCTCTATCTCAAATTCTTGAAGGAGAAGGATCCATCAGAGGAGTCTTGGCTTTGCATCTCCTTTGGTGAACAAATATTTCAGCGCTGAATGGTCGGTGTGCACTATAACCTTGTTGTCCAAGAGGTAAGATCTGAATTTGTCGAGGGCAAAGATCACTGCTAATAGCTCCTTCTCAGTGGTGGTGTAGTTCTTATGAGCATCATTGAGAGTTCTACTAGCGTAGTAGATAGTCCTCAATATCTTTTCCTTCTTTTGACAAAGGACTGCCCCCACCGTATAGTCGTTGGTGTCGCACATGATCTTAAAAGGGAGACCCTAGTCGGAGGATACCACAATGGGTGCAGAGATGAGACTTTGTTTGATAGTGTTGGAGGTGTTAAGGCACTCATCGGTGAATTCAAATTTCACATCCTTGGCCAAGAGGTCACAGAGAGGTTTAGAAATTTTTGAGAAGTCTTTGATGAACCTTCTGTAAAACCCGGCATGACCTAGAAAACTTCTAATATCTTTCACTGATGTCAAAGGAGGTAGCTTTTCAATCACTTCAACCTTAGCCTTATCAACCTCAGTGCCCTCTGAAGATATTGTATTCCCCAAGACAATTCCTTCTCTTACCATGAAGTGGCACTTCTCCCAATTTAGCACTAAGTTTTTCTTTCCACACCGGACCAAGATGGCCTCCAAGTTGCCCAAACATGTGCCGAAGGAGGGGCCAAAGACGAAGAAGTTGTCGATAAAGACTTCTATGCTATTTTCTAGGAAGTTGGAAAAGATCGACATCACGCATTTTTGAAAAGTGATCGGGGCATTGCATAGACCTAAAGGCATCCGGGTGTAAGTAAACGTCCCATAGGGGCATGTAAATGTCGTCTTCTCCTAATCCTTAGGAGCTATGGGGATTTGAAGATATCCCGAGTAACTGTCCAGGAAGCAGTAGTTGTCTTACCCCGCTAACCTCTTGAGCATCTGATCAATGAATGGGAGAGGGAAGTGGTCTTTTCTGGTGCGGTGTTCAGCTTCCGGTAATCGATGCAGACTCTCCAGCCATTTTTAGTCCTCTAAGACACTAGCTTACTCTTAGAATTGGGGACAACAGTCACACCTCCTTTTTTTGGAACCACTTGCACGGGACTCACCCACTTGCTGTTGGAGATGGCATAGATAATCCCCACATCCAAAAGTTTAAGAACCTCCTTGTCGACCACCTCTTTCATGTTCGGGTTTAGCCTTTCTGAGGTTGGACCAACGGTCTATAGTCATCCTCCATAAATATCCGGTGGGTGCACAAATGAGGGTTGATTCCCTTGATATCGGCTATAGACCACCCAATAGCCCAATTATGGCTTCGAAGCACCTTCATCAGACTTTCCTCTTGTGCAGCTGCCAAAGAAGAAGAAATAATAACAGGTAAAACACACAGATCAGTCAAATAAGAATATTTGAGATGAGGGGTAAAGACTTCATCTCCATAGTGGGAGGCTTCTCAACCGAGGGTAGCGGCTTTTGAGCAGCGCGCTCCAATGGTTCGGGTGGTGGGTAGCACAGTCTATGGAAAGAAAATCCGCTGTTTAACTCAGCCACCATTTCGGTCACCTCGGCGTGAAATTCTTGTTCAACACATGCCTCAAGCAAAGCTAATTCAAGAGCATCACAGTGGACAAGAAAGAGAGAGAATGATCTTGCACAAGTGAATCTATGACATCTATAGCAAAAACATCCTCAGCATGTGAGGGTCTCTTCACTACCTTATACATGTCAAATTCTAATTTCTCATCATGAAGCACATAATTATTTTTTCTTTCTCCACATCTATAAGGGCCATAACAGTTCTCATGAAAGGTCAACCCAAAATCAGTGGTACTCTCTTATCCTTTTCCATGTCTATCACTATGAAATCTGATGAGAAGACAAATGTTCCAACAATTACAACTAAGTCCTCTACCTTTTCCTCAAGGATAATAAGGATATATCCGCTAATTGTAGTTAAATGGGAGTGGGAGTGCAATTACCAATTCCAAGATTATTAAAAGTTGAGAGTGACATAAGATTTATACTATCACCTAAGTCACACAACCCACTGCCACAATCAGTTTCACTAATAAAGCAAGGAACGATTGGCAAACCGGGATCTCCATGTTTTGAAGGGAGATTTCTTTGTAGTACTGCTGAAACTTCTTCAGTGAGGTGAACCGTTTCAGCTTCCTCAAGCGATCTCTTGTTCGCGATGATATCCTTCATGAACTTGGCATAGATCGACATCTGTTTCAAAGCATCAGAAAAAGGAATGTTAATCGTTAATTTCTTGAAAATGCTTAGAAACTTCTCAAATTGTTCATCCAAAATTTTCTTTTTGAGTCTATTGGAAAAGGAAGAGGGGGAAGATGTTCGGCAAGAGTAGAGAGGGTAGATAGTTCAGGAGACTCCTTCTCCTTGGACACTACCTTAGGTGGAGATGGGGGTTCCTCAACGATCTCTTACTCTTCCGCTTGTGCTCCACTATCTTGGGGTTCCATGTCTTCTTGGGGACATAATGGATCGAGTAGTCTACCACTCCTTAGTATCACCGCCTTTGTTTGCTCTCTTGGATTAGGCTTAGTTTGACTTGGAAAAACACTTGCAGGCCTTTGAGCAAGTTGTTGGGAGATGCTTTCAAGTTGTGCTTTAACCCTTTTATTGGTGGCTTCTTGGTTTGCTTTAAAGGCATCCAAATCCACTGTCTTGGTTTGCACAACCGAGACAAGATTCTTCATCACATCTCTTAGCTCGGTATTGGCATCCGTGGAGGGGGGAGGAGGTTGTTGTTGTTGGTGGAAGCCCGGAGGTGGTCGTTGTGGTCGGTAACCCATTTATAAGTTTGGAATTTGTGATAACCCTTGTGACTGGTATCCCGTGGGGTTGTTGGAAGTATTGCTTGATCCCCCTTGGGTTTGGTCGTTACTCCTCCATGATAAATTTGGATGGTTCCTCTATGGGGAATTTCGCTGATTATAGTTATATCCGAGGCGGTTGCCTACAAAGTTCATGTCCTCATGTGGATCGGGTGTAATAAGCTTTGCCTTCGCAAAAATGGGTCTTGTGAGGGCCCGCACAAATTGCACACCCCTCTGAAATTGAAGCTGAAGCAGATGAAGATGATGATGATGAAGAAGCTATAAACTTGGTTATTTCTTTTTGAGCTATAGCTAGCTTCTCTACCATTTTTGTGAGAGAGGATAGTTGAGTAGAAAGGTGGTCGGTGGGCTCAACATGATGGAGACCCGTAGCTCTAGGAGTTCTTCCCTTGGGTTTAGACCATTGCCTTGTGTTACTTGCCATCATCTCTAGGAGTTCCATCCCCTCTTGAGGTGACTTAGTCATGAAGCTCCCTCAAGTGTGGAGTTCACAAGGAGTCTATTGCATCGTCAAGACCATTGAAGAAGGATAAACATAATGATTGGTCATCCAAACCGTGGTGGGAGCAATTCATCAACATGTCTTTGAATCGATCCCAAGCATCATATAGCGTTTCCCCCTGACTCTTGGCAAAAAGTGTTGACCTCTCCAAATAATTGTCTCGTTCTACTGGTTGGGTAATACTTGGCAAGAAATTTTTGAGCCATTTGTGCCCGAGTGTGGATTGATCTTGAAGGCAAGATTCTATACCATTTCGATGCAGTTTCTGAAAGTGAGTGAGAGAAGAGTTGTAAGTGTATCCGTCGTTGACTATACCAGTTGTACCGAACGAGTTGCAGAAATGAGGAAGGACTTAGGTGATAGGGCTCATCGGATTTGCTCCGCTGAATTTCTCTAAGTCTCGGACAACAATGATGTGGGATCTTGAATACCCATTGTCCAGCCTCTTCGGGAATCAACTCCGAAAGGACTATGGCTGAAGGTCTCCCTTCAGTGTCTGACTAGTTGTAGTCCTTGAGAGCTCTTTGTTATGGGTTCCCATTATCTTCTCTCACCGGTGGTTCTTGATCAGCCATTATAGGATTTTTCGGAGTTCTGGTGGCTCTCAACAAGGAACACTCCAGCTCGGGTCTTGGAATAACAAGTGGAGATCCCTTGGCTCGAGTGTTTGGCATACACCGAGAAAACAAAGGGTACCTAAATCATAACAACACCAAATACTCTTAAGTAGTAGAAAAGGTAAGAATATTGAAAAAAACTAAACACATAAATAACAAAAAGGAAATAAATAGAATAAAAGCACTAAATACACCAAATCTAAAAATACCAAAACTGGGGAAATGATAGAAACTATAAATTTCCCCAGCAACGACGCCATAAACTCTTTAAGGAAATTACTAGCATAAGGAGTACAGGCCTAGCTAAACGGTCAAGTGCACCCAATTCGCTGCAATATAACAAGTGTCGTATCCACAAGGAAATTGGTTTCTAAATCCCAAGCTTCGGCACTATTGTAAAGTGTAAATAAAAACTGTAAATGGGGGTTTAGCGGGAGGCAAACTTAGTTGTTTGAATGATGGAAACAAATAAAACAGTAAATTAAGTGTTGATTATAATGGAAGGAAAAGTACCCTAGGATAGTGGGGAATCACCTAAATCACCCAAAGAATCTCATAACCTTAACTCATTCTCCAATTGTCTATTAGAGCTTAATTCATGAAACCGCAAATCATGGGAAAATCAATTCTTACCTAATTAGTCAAACCTCTTAATGAAAGAAGGTTTAAGTCACTAAGTAGCATTAATCAAAATCTCTTAAATAATAGCCCTAAGATTTTACCCCCAAATCAAGAGTGTAAAAGTTAGGGTTAACCCCCTTTTAGTCAAGTTTCAAACTCAAGCTCAAATGTTGAATAGAAACATCATAAATGTCATAGTTGATCAAATTAAAGGATTAAATGATAATGAAGGAGATAAAACAAGAGCATTCAATGAGTTAGGTCACAAGCATTCAATGTGCAATATTGTGATCTTTTTTATGCCCGACCGACCCTCTTAGGGTCGGTCCTAAGATCGATTGATTTTAGTAGGGTGCAGAAGAGTTCGACAAGGTCGAACCGACCCTCCCAAGGTCGGTCCTAGGGTCGGTCGAGTCCAGTGGGCTCCTCTTTGCACCCGAATTCTCTCGATGCTTCCCGTTGGCTTGGCATCCTTCCCGTTGGCTTGGCATCCTTCCCGAAGTGTTCGAACATTGATGCCACCTCAATTTAAGCTTTCAAAATGTACTCATATGAGTATTTACCTATTCAAATATGTCAAACGTATAAGCTCACTAATAATCACAAAAGTACTCCATAAAGTGGTGAAATAAGTTATGCACCAAGTAAAATGAAGGTGAATAAAGACCTTAAAATAACAGTATTTCACCACTTATCATCTGCCTGGTAAAACAACCAAGTACAGCTAGGGCTGCCCATGGTAGGTTAACCGCCTTATTCGGTTAACCGCTTTTGGTTAACCGGGTCTTCGGTGGATTAACTCTATCGAGTCGAAGGAGTCCCTCAGCTTCCAGAAGTGTTCAAACAGCTTAACGGTCGTAATTAGACGCGATATTTAAGGGCTAAGCTTCATCAGATTACTACCAACATTCTATTAATGTTTATTAACTCCCTTTGGTCATGAATATCGGGTTCAGTAAGCTCAGTCAGGTGAGCAACGTGTTAAATCCAAAAATATATAGCAATATGGAGATTAAGGTTCTAAAATTTTAGAACTGACAAAGTCAATCAGCTGCATCAAACGTGAAAATCATCCTTGAATGTTGCCAAGTCATCCAATGGCTAGCTAATTGTCCGAAAATCAATGGCCAAGGCTTAGCAACTTTTACAAAGAAGTTAAGACCGACTTTTAAGCAACTACAAGTAAATACAACGTTCAGAAGCAGAACTTTAGGAAACAAACTGCTTCAACGGCTCTAAAAACTTTGCTATATAAAGAGCCAGGGTTTTCAGTAGCAAGGTGTGCTTTCATTACAGACTGACAAGTTATTAGAGAGAATTGTGTCTTATAATCAGAGAGAAGTGTTTTGTGTCATTTTTTTTACATTGAGCTTCATAGTTAGATTCAATCTAGGGTGTTCCTAGGCTTACTATACTCATCAATAAACTGATTAGAATTTACATAGTATATCTGTGTCTATCAATTAACTGTTTTCACTTTCTGAGAGAGTCTGGCCGAGGGTAACAACCTAGACTAGACAGACTCCATCAACCCATGGACCCTACACAATAGCTAGGTTTAGTTCATAAAGTAACCAGACAAGAAAATAGTTAGTAACTAAAGGTTAGTAACCATGTAATATAGCTGGATACTGTTCAGGAGAAAGATGAAACATAAATAGTGTGATGGAACTCGTGCCCAATTTTTCGCAGCAATACAAAGGGTACGGCCTAATCATAGTACGGTGTAGTTTGGATTGATTATGATGAATAATTTTGTTTTACATAGAATAGTCAAAATTAGTGGGGTACGCACACGATCGATTGATGTAATGAAGCGCAGATCGTCCACAATAAATTATCCTACCCAGAAGAAACCCATAGAGGCATCAATCTACCCACTCATCCACTTGTTCCATTTTTCTTCCGTTTGTCAATAGCTAGGATCTAGTTTGCACTCCTTTAGCAAGTAACAGGTAATGCGGAATAATGAACGGTATCAGTAATATCAAAAAAATGAACGGTATCAGTAACACAAGTGGTGGTGTCATTGGGGTTAACTGCTCAAAACCCGCTCCGGGAAGCAGTAGCAGTTTAGTAAAGCATAGGCGACGACGATTGTCAGATCAACAGTATTTTACACAGTATGGGAATGCGACGTCGTTGCAGAAGATGACGGAAAGAAGCTCGGCTTATAAAGGAATAACCAGGTTTAGTGACTCATAAATACATATATATAGGTTAATTTTATTAATTCTGTACTGTAGTGATGAATACTAATTATTTCGATACGTTACGTTATAATTAACTAATCAGGCATCGTTGGACGGGAAGATTTGAAGCTCACTTGTGGGATAAAGAGGGTTCTCCAGCGATGAGACCCAAGAAAGGTAAACAAGGTAAGTAATGATTTTACGTAATCGTCTTTTGTTATATATTTCCCACTAATATTTATTGTAATGTACCGGTTCGGCTCTCATCGGAGGATTATTAATAAATGCGGACGCAGTCTACTTAGGTAACGTCTCGTCTGTCTTTTTGTTTTCGTTAAATTCATTTCATTTTTGAGGATTAAGCTGTAACTATAATATCATATACTTCTTCAATCAATGATATGATCACTAGGTGCGTATGATGATGAAGAAACTGCAGCTCGGACATACGATTTAGCTGCACTCAAGTATTGGGGACATTCTGCCACTCTTAATTTCCCGGTACTACTACTACTCCTAATTAACCAGGGTTCTTTTTTATATATAATCACGAGTTTGATTGATTTTTTGTCTTTTTATTAATAATGTGTACACAGATTTCAGATTACGAGAAAGAGTTGAAGGAGATGAAACAACAAACCAGAGAAGAGTACATTGGATCTCTTAGAAGGTAGTAGTAATTTCAATTAATTATTGTTTTACATTAATAAACCAACGGTTTGTTTAGCCATAAGTGGTAGCTAGACCACCTGTATGCAGGCAGAGGTTTGTTTAAGATAGAGATGATGAGGTTATTTGCAGGGCCGTCTCGATGATTTTCGGGGCCCCGTGTTAAAATTTAAAATGGGGCCCTTATAAAATTGAATTATATAAATATAAAAAACTTATTAAATAAAAATATGTAGAATGAAACCCCTAACATTACATTTAAAATAAATTTTGACATTTATATAATTTTCTCATGATAAAATCTAAAAGAAGAAAATAAAAAATGGGCCCCCAAATATCAGGGGCCCTGTTCCGTCGCCCCACTTGCACCCCTAGAGAGCCGGCCCTGGTTATTTGATTGCTGCTGGTAACACACATTTGCAGGAAAAGCAGCGGATTTTCGAGAGGTGTATCAAAGTACAGAGGAGTAGCAAGGTAGGTATACCAAGTTTAATTAAGTTGATGTTGGTTGATACCATATTTAATTAGTACTTCAATCTATTTGCAGACACCATAAGAATGGAAGATGGGAAGCTCGAATGGGAAGAGTGTACGGCAACAAGTATCTATATCTTGGAACATATGGTACTTAATTAAAATTCTTAAATTACTATAATGATATAGCTAGTCAATTCATAGGACTATATTATAGTAATATTTTTCTTTGATTGAAAGAAACTTTTCATTGTTGTACTCCCTCCGTCCTGAATTGACCGTCATATTTACTATTTCGATTTAATTTCAAAAATTAATTTTGAAAATTTAAGTTTTGCATATGATTCCTTACATGATAAATTATATAGTACAAAATTTAGTTTTATAAAATTATTTTATCTTATATGTTTAATATTGAAGTGGAAAAACATGTCATAAAACAAACAAGATGATCAATTCAGGACGAGGAAGTATGTAAATATATATATTATTATATTATTAGGAAAAGTTAGGGTTCGGTCTATGAATAGAGTGTCGTCTTCTTCTTTTTCTCATGAACAGTAAGGGCATTCGCAATGGTTTTGAGTTTCGTAGTACATTCCTAGGTGTCATGTCATCTAAAAGTTATATTTTATTACTTAAGACACTCTATTCACTACAATAACAAAGTTTCTTAATCTTCTCTCTCTTAATGAACAACCAATAAACTATCACTATTTAGATGTGAGATAAAATATGAAAGAGTGAGATACACATAGATGGCTCTAATGTGTCATAAAAAGTGGGGTTCTTATTTAAGAACCTTGGAGAGAGAAAATGGGTGGAATCACACCATTGTAAAACATTTCACATATGTAACCGTGTCAACCAGGGGCGGACCCAAGGGGATTCCGGCGGGGTCCTGGACCCCATAGCTTTTATGACAATAAAAAAAAATTTGTTTTAAAGTATAGTTTCAATAACATAAAATTGAGTAAAATACTAAAAGTTGATAATAATTTAGTAATAGAAACACGTTTATATTTAATATATGTTATTGTCGAAATTTTTTTTGGACCCCATAAGATTTAGCTTCTGGGTCGGCCACTGGTGTCAACAACCCTATTGTGGATGCCCTAAGATATATTATATTATTTCATAAATTAACCATTGTACGACGACTATCTTCGATTCGTACTGATGATCAATTTTTTTATACCATCAGCAACACAAGAAGAAGCTGCAACCGCATATGATTTGGCAGCTATACAGTTTCGTGGTCTCAATGCTATCACAAACTTCGACCGCAGTCGCTACTGCGCACCACTTAATAATAACAACTTTACCAACCACATACCCTTACCCACAGGCGGTGCTTCGGAAGAGGAGGAGATTATGAAGAACAGTACTGACGCTATTGATCAGACGGCGGCAACTGCGGGAAACTATCAGTGTCGATACTATGGGACTACTTCGTTTGAAGTTGATCATCATCATCATCTTCATCATAATGGACTGGTGTCGCAGTCGATGGGTTGGGTTGAGTCTGAAGTACAGAGAGATGAGAATCGATTAGGGTGTGCGCAGGGTTTAGATGTTGATTGGGATTTTGATGAAGAGTTCTTTATGGAGATTAGTTCTATTTTACGTGATTTTGAGGATCTTGATGACGCAGACATTAATTAGCTTCTATATAGTCTCATCATCTATTGGAATATAGATACATATATAGTTATCCATTTCATAATGTTGATATTCCCAGTTACATAAGGGCACAATATATTCAGGAAATTATATATACGCAGAATAGCTATTCTGCATTGATGTAGTACAGAGTCTGAAAGACTAATATTCTAAAACGCAGATTGCACGATAGTTCTATTCAATACAAACAAACTCTTCACTTCCACTCAAAATGGTATTAGAACCGGAGTAATCGATCTCCATGAGCAGTCCAAAAACAAGGACGATGACAGTAGCTCCACCTGAGTGACCATCTGGGAATGGTTCTCAGATACGTATTCAACAACCACTAGTACAGAAATGGTCTATCGCAGCGCCCCTACCGCAGCGGTTGTAAAAACAACCGCTGAGATAGGCCGTTTTTAAAAATCCCGCAATCATATCTCAGCGGTTGTTACTTACAACCGCTGCGGTAGGGTCATTTTAAAAAAAAAAACTCTATCGCAGCGGTTCCTCCTAAGAACCGCTGAGATAGGTCTTTTTTTACTGACCTATCTCAGCTGTTCTTAGTAGGAACCGCTGCGATAGGGTCTTTTTTTTTCCACAAATCGAGCTTTCCATCACTCTCGTCTTCATTCTCTCTTCTGTAAACTCGAGAGAACGAAGCAGAGAGCGACAGTCGACGGCGATTTCACCGTAGCTGACGCCTGCGATCCACCACCGCCACCGTCTTCTTCCTCGTCGCGCCACCGCCGTTCTTCGCCGCCGTCTCCAGTCGGCCGTCGTTCCGCCAGGTGGTCGCGCAGGCGTCGATCGAGAAATTAAGCTGCGGGAACCCTAGGTAATTCGATTTCCGAATTCGATCTTCGAAATATGTTAATTATTGGCTTGTTGATTGAATAACTAGTTGTAATATAGTTATTGAATGTTAGTTTAGTTGTGTGTGCATAATTTGAATATAGATAGATTATTGAACAAGTATAAATTGTTGTGCATATAAGGTGTTTGATAAAATGCCGAGTTGATATTTTTGTGTTTGTGCCCTCTGCATACAACCCAAAGTTGTAAAAAACGGTACGGGAGTTTAGTACGGGTCATCTGAAGTATTCGATACGGAAGTACGAGTACGGATAAAACGGGGTTAATGATACGGATGATAAATTTAATTATATAAATATAGAACTAGAATTATAAACATGACTATGAAACTATGAAAGATATTAAAAACTAAAAATAGCAAATCAATATACAAATAAGGCATATAAACCAAGGTTGTAAAAAACGGTACGGGGTTTTAATACGGGTTATCAATAGTACGAAGTACGGGAGTAACGGGTTTTAATACGGGTTATCAAAATGAATAACTACAAATCATTTTGTTCTTAATTCTCAAACTATTAAAAAAATTAACTTCAAGTTTCACATTAATAAAGTGGTAAGATCTATAACTTTATAACATATATGTTCTCCCATTACATTGCAGTATATACGTGCTTAATATGATAGTGCTTATAGTAATGGATTTCTTGCCCCCCCTAATATTATTACCTTGCTTCACCACGGTCTGCAGTAATTGGGGTGGTCTCTATGTCTCTTTCTTCCTCATTGCTTCTGTTGTGCAGCATGAGCTGAAAGGTAACATCTTCATCTATCTTTTTTCTCTTTTTTATTTTCTTAATATGATAATGCTTATAATAATGGATTTCTTGCCCCCCCTAATATTATTTCCTTGCTTCCCCGCTGTCTGCAGTAATAGGGGTGGTCTCTACTTCTTCTTCCTTATTTATTCTGCTGTGGACTAAGAGTGAAAAGGTAACATCTTCATCTATCTTTTCTCTTTGTTTGTTTAATTAATTATTGCGAAAAAGTGGTTGTGGTTAATATTGAGTGATTGTGAATAAGGATGGTTGCTGTCAATTGTTGAATTTATTTGTCGTGGTTGAGTGATTGGGAATAAGGATGGTTGCTGCCAATTGTGGAATTTATTTGTCGTGGTGAATAAGATGTTGGTGAATGCTTAATGATAAGCATGGGATTAACACGATTACGCAAAGGTCATGCCGAATTTTTTCTAGAATCGTATTAGTCTTATTAATTAATTTTATTTGTTATTTGTGTATAACAATCTTTACTTTTCTTTGTCAGGTCTTCTGAATCTGCTATTGGATTTGTACCAGTACTTTCCCAACCCATCACCAAAGCAGTCTCCTAGCTTCCCCTCTGTACAAACTTAAAACAAGTAAGTAATTAAACTTTATTTTTTGTTTTAATAATGCAATGATTTGTTGAAGTTAAATTAAATGTGTTAGAATTGTTAGAATAAGGCTAGATTAGTTACGTTGGAACGTTAGAGTACTTAGGCTACGTTAGTTAGGTTGTAACCATAGAGTAGTGCTGAGTTTGGTTGCAACCGTACATTCAGTAGAAACATGCTCCATATACAACTGCAGACGAAACTGAAAGACAAATCAATCTAAACATTGTTTTGTTTTCACATATAGAATGGAGCATGACTGGATGTACGGTGATCGAGGGGATCACTATTTTGATGAGAAGCTGAAAGAGTTTCTCAAATCGGCAGTGCAACACAAGGACATAACAAAGGAGGACAATATTTCATGTCCTTGTGTTGACTGTGGGGTCGTAAGGAAATATGAAGACATTGAGGAAATTTGATTTCATCTTAAGTCCCGTGGATTCATGCCACATTACAAAAGATGGAATTTTCATGGAGAAACTATTGCAGCTAGTGCTTCAACATCATCAAGTGCTCATGATCCACGTTACGCAAGTACCGCCCACACCTTCAATACCATCAATGAGTCAGTACCGTTAAGTGATTCAGGATTCGATGACAGCGAGACCACTCACCATGATGAGCAAATGGATGAAATGTTAGAAAATGTTGTGGATACTTTTGTCGATAAACCGGAAGAGTATCAAAGATTGTTGGACGCATCAAAGACACCTTTGTACCCTTCGTGCGTTAAATACACAAAATTGACTGTTGTACTTAATTTGTTCAACTTAAAGGGGAAATATGGAGTTGGTGACAAGTGTTTCACGTCATGAAATACCCCGAACTTAAATATAGGGATTAAAATTTATCTCATATGTATTTAAGGGCCTAATGGTACCCAATTAATACTAGTAAGGAAAAATAAATCCAAAAGAAATAAAGAAACACTTTAAAAGCGGAAAACGCTAAATAAGCGTTAAATAACCATAGGAGGTACGAGACCTCGGTTAGAGTATTATATGGATTTTGAAGGTTTAATAAGACCTAAATAATATATGGGAACAAATCCCGAAGAAAACGGATCCTTAAAACGGATTAAAATCACTAACGAACCTTAAAGCGCGTTTTTCGAGGTAACCGAGAAAACGTGACTTTAAGCGGGTCAAATAGACTCGTAACAATTTTGGTCAACTAAATAATCATTAATAAATATTAGTGAGGCTTTAGAACCAATAAAAATCAAGAAAACGAGAAATTAGTAAAAACTGTCAAAAACGGGAAGTTGTGGGGTAGAGATATAAATAACACAAACTTATGTGTCCACTTTTAAAATAAAAGAAAAAATTGTGTGTGTGTGTGTGCTAGTGAGCCGGCCCCTACCCCCCTCTCTCACACACTCACTCACCCCTTCTAATTTACAAACAAACAAAAACAATAAAGTAACCCCCACCCTCACTTTATTTTCTCTCTCCTACCCATTCTCCTCCCTCACTCACGTACTCACCTCCTCCCTCACTCTCTTTTCTTTCTTCTCCTTCCTCCCCCATGCGATTTCTATGGAGGTTTGAAGAACCACACACAAAACCTCACTTCTCTCCTCTTGTTACTCCATCAAACATTCTCCAAAAATTATAAAAATACCACCATTGGAATCCTCTCATCAAGAGCTACATTCCTATCTTTTCAAAAATCGAAAACAACAACTTTCATCTCCATGGGTATGGAGCATTTGGAGCTTCAATACCACCATTAGAAGGCCCTCCTTCTCCTTGTTCTTTTAAGGTAAAAATATTCCTAAAAACTCCATCCTTTTCTAGCCTCAAGGGCAAAACGAAAATGAAAACTAAAACCTTTGTTGCTCCTTGTATCCTAGCCGATTTTGGCATCTTGGTGGAGTTGGAAACTTTGTTCTTGAACCACTCCAAGCTTCATTTACACCCTTGCAAGGTAATGAGAATTCTAAACCCTAAAACCTACTTAAAGTTTAAGAATAGCTAGGGTTAGTTTTTAGTGTATTGAAATGTGTATGTATATGGGTTGTAGAGTAGAGAATTTGTGTTTGCTAAACCGGTGGAGAAAGAGGAAAAGAAGAAGCAAGAGGAAGAAAGAAATTAGAAGAGAAACAAGGTAAGGATACTCACCTTTGTGTAGCCTTGCATATGTATGGATGTAACAGATTTTTAGAAGTTTGAAATGGGTAATGGAAATGGTATTGTGTAGTAATGACTTGTGCAGGAGAATCTAAGTGCTTAAAACTGTTGAAAAACATGTAAAATGTATTGAAACTTAGTTGGGTATTGGGTTGTTGAGTGCAGGAATTTTTGTAGTGTTTTAGTATTGGTAAATGTGTATGGGAGCTTGTATATTGATGTTGTGTATAAACAGGTGAGATGATGTTAATGTGTGAGAGAAACCATGTGGAGAATGTTAATATAGGGGGAGACTATGTCAAATTTTATCTAGGAATTGAGGACTTAAGTGTTCAAGATGAGAAAACAACCTAGGTAGTGACTAGGTGTATGTGGAGAGTATAATGGGAGCGTTTAGTAGCTTGTAACAGATTTGGAGGTGATTTGTTAATGGGTTGCAACTAGGAAGTGAATGGATGTATTTTGGCTACTAGGGGTAGCATTAGTTGAGGAAGTAATGGAGGAAATAAGAACCCAAAAATCTGCAACAAAGTGTATAGAGATACATTGGAGAAGTTAGGAAGAGTTAGTGTGGAAGAATTGATGACAAGAGTGTTGGACTTGGGTATAGATATGGTAGTGGCTTGGGAATGAATTGGAGGGTAAGGTAATACATTGTAGGCTTTGGAAATAGCATTGGGAGATGAGAATATACATGGGGGAAATAGGAGCAAAAATCTGTAGCGTTGGAGGATGAAAAACTGTTGTAAGTGTGGAAGGGAAGTGATGAAATTGTGTAAGTGGATTGATGGATTTAGTAAAGCATTTGGTGGGTGAACTAAGGCAATTTGAAGGGCCTAGGTAGTGTTTAAACATGTGAAATTACATGTAAGAAGATTGGAGAAACAATGGGTAAAGTATGGGACTGAAAACAGAAGTAAAAATGCAAATACTGGGCCCGACCGAACTTGCGACCGGACTTGCAAGTTCGGTCGAGCCCAGATTTACAAAGACGGGAAAGCTTCTGGAATCGACCGGACTTGCGACCGGACTTGCAAGTTCGGTCGGACCAGAAAAATTCTCCCGTCTGGAACCTACTGGAATCGACCGGACTTGCGACCGGACATGCAAGTTCGGTCGGCCAGAAAAATTTCCGTCGAGTAAGCTACTGGAATGGACCGACCTTGCGACCGGACTTGCAAGGTCGGTCGGCTAAAATTTTTCCACTAAGTAACTTACTGGAATGGACCGACCTTGGGACCGGACTTGCAAGGTCGGTCGGCCCTGGAATTTTCACCCGATGTAACCTACTGACTCGGACCGAACTTGCAAGGTCGGTCGCAAGTTCGGTCGGGTCAAAACTTACAAAAAAAAAAACTATAAGACTATGGTTAGTATATGTATGTATGTATGTATACCCACCTATACATTCGTGCATATATGTGTAAGTAAACCATTGTTAAGTAATTAAAAGTAAGTAAATAAAATGTAAGTATAAGAATGTGAAGACCTAGTAAGTATGAGTTAGGAAGCGTAAGGGTAACCGAATTAAGTTAATGATAGTTAGATTAATTATTCGGTTGTATGTATATCATAGGATTTGAATTGTGAATACCGGAGGAACGTTGGGATACGAGTACAACGGTGAAAGGTATGATTTCTTCATGCCCTGTATCCTAATCTGGTTACCCCGATTTGTGTGCTTATTTGACCACCTAAATATAAATGCATGAATCGGACTATATTGCACTTACCTGTGCTTGACTTATGTTGTGCTTGATATTTACTGTCTTGAGCACTAGTTTGTATAATTCATGAAATATATGAATGGTGATGTATGGTATTCGAACCTCGTATTGTACTTGTGTAATGTATTGCACCTCGTATGTATGTGTATATGTGTATTGTATTATTGTGGCTGGATGTTGACTTGTGCTAATTCCTAACTATCTAACTCCTAACTTAAGTGAGTAAATTGGAATGAGTACAAGTCCGATATAGCTTCGGCCACGCGTGAGGATGCGGAGTCACAAGAGGTTGGCTGCAATTCCTGACTCTTAAACTGGTCCGCGGCCCAAATCCCTTAAATGGGTAGCATCCCGGATTAGTGAGTCAAGTAAATCCCGGAGGTGGGACGGTGTAGTCCCCAGGGCCGGAGGTCCCGACGACTTAACTTGAGTAAGAGTAAGAGTAAGTAAGTATGGATCCGTAAGTATGTATGAGTATGTATGCGTATGTATGAAGTAACGAGTAAAAGAGTAATCTCCACCCGATTAACCCGGGTGGAACAATGAAGCTAACAAGAACTGTACTTTGTGTATGTAGTAAGTATGTGTATTCGGAAGAAGGTAAGTGAGTATTGAATGGTTATATCGTAATCCTTGTATGTATGAATTGTATGTATGTATGTTATGTAAGTATTATTATACTGTGTGTAAGAGCATGTATGCATGTATGCTTGTATGAAAATGAACCGCATGTATTCGACCAAGTGGTCGGCGTACCCTCACTAGTACGCGGGGTATGCGGTTATCATGCTCGGCGAAAGCTGACCCCTTCGGGGGACATTTTTTTAGTGTGCAGGTACCCGAATAGAATATGGTCAAGGAAGAGACCGGAGGCACACCTTTGTAATTAGGAGTAAGTAGTTTGTGAGGAACGGGTAGTAAGTAGTCTCGTAGTGAGTACGTATGAACTTTGAAGAGGTAGTATATTTGTATAAGGTTCTTAGTAAACTCGGTATGTGGATTATATTGTATGGTATTTGAAGTATTGTATCGAATGAAAGAATGTAGCGTGTATTGGTGTATGAAATATATATGGTAGATATGTAATACTCGGGATTCCGGTCCATCAGACCGATGCTGTAAGCAGTAATAGTAGCCTTGTTAGCCACGTGGGTGGCTAACGGCATTGTATCACCCATTGTATGTAAGTAAGTATCCGCTGCGTATATCTGACGTGTAAGGAGATTGGACGGTAAGCATGTATTAATGGTAGGGGTGTTACAAAAAGTGGTATCAGAGCGAAGTATCGCTCTGATGACTGGAAATACCGAGTTAGGAATACCGAGTTAGGAATTAGAAGCTTAGGGCTAAGGGCTGAGTGTTAGCATTAGAGATATGCTAGTTAGGAACTACCGGTGAGTACCGGATACCTACATACCAGACCCGCCCCCAAACCCCACTTATAACTTGGGAAAGGACGCCAGAGAGAGGAAAAGCCCTCTCACACTCGGGAAAACCCGATCTGGCAGTTGCGAAGCATCACACGGTAAACAAGAACCGACATGTAGTAGATTCCAGAACTGGAAGTCCCGGATAGATCCCCCGGTGAACACAACCCGCACTAATAGCGGTGAATGAGCACTCCAACCACAGGAGGCTATAACCAACAACATGGGGCGACCTGCTTAGCAGTCGCAAACCTGCTAGTCAACCAACAGCAGGAAGAAGCACTAACCGTGCAACGGAATGAAAAGGGAGCGTAACGGAACCCGAGACACAAGTCTACGGGATAGTAACACTTGAATAATACCACCAACGGTATGCTAGCCGACTAAGGACATAGTCGGAGCGGTTAACTCCAAAACTACGATGACGCCATCAAGGTTGCAACCTGGCCAATAGCTCAGACAACTACAAGAACAACCATGAATATAAACCAATAGGACTACAAGCGTAGTGCCTAAACAAGGAAGGCTCAGTAACCACCACATGTGTGGGAACGAGCCGCAAGGAACGACACTAAACCAAATAGAACGGGAACCTCCAGGAGTGGAGGAGTACCCAGATCTACGACAGCCATGTCTAGACCACCAAGAAGCTACCTAAAGGAGCGAGCATACCAATTATAGATCAATAAGATCGAGGGAAGCGTCAGCGAGACTAACAAACACAAATGGAAACCATACCGAGATTGGCATAGGATTATCCAAAAACCACCGATACCACGCACTTGCCAAGGCAAGTGCAGTAAAGACAGAGATATGTAAAGGAACACTAACACGTCACAAGTACATAGTAATGTACGGTGACTAACGAAACAACCACAGGATACATCCTAAAACCAGACGTATGGAACCTTGGAAAGGCCTAATGGCCCGACCACGTATTTAGAACATACCAGACGAGAAGCTAGACTTGGTCAAGATCAAACATGGCTATGCCATGAGATTTCTTTTAACCCGAACCATTGTTTTAAACCAAAATTTTCTTTCAAAACCACAACCTTCTTTTAAAAACCTTGGATTTTAAAACCGAACCAACAGATTATGGTGAGTATCATAGATGATACAAGAGGAGTTGGCAACAGAATACTTCACCTAGGCGTGTGACGAACACTACGAGTGTACCCGTTACGGGATGTGGGACAACCGCACTCCGAAGGAGCTTACGGGCCCGACATATAGTTGGGTAAGTGGCAACGTATCAACATGGTACCCCACGTATGTACACATGTAGTGTACGACACACGACAAGTAGTCGACTCCGTTCTACGGACCATCAGTAAGTTCAAACCAGAACAACTGGACACCACCGACAATCAAGGAGAAGGAAACTCAGTTAAGGAACAAGTATAAGGAACTCAGAGAATCCATCTGAAGATAAGGAATGAAGACTGGGAAGTGCAAAAAGCACAGACCAGCAAATATAGACATTGGACATGTCTCGAGGACACCAAACAAATACGCGATAGCTGGAAGATATACCCAGCCTAAACACAGTAAGGCAGTTGCCTAACGTGAACACCACAATGCTCAGCAAACGGGACGGAACTCCCAAGAGCAATCACAAGATTACTACGAAGCACAATCCATCATCGAGAGGATATATAACCCTAGGCTCAAGCACTAGGAGCAAGTGTAAACAGTCTACCCGAGAACGGGAGACGTTATAACCCAAAAAGGGGATGACTCAAGTACAATACCATAAGACGGCTTAGAGGACAACACACGTTATAAGCATTAGCCGGATGTAACGGCATGCTTCAACAGCACTCAGGAGCAATCCTTGAAGGGTGTCTGCATTGCAACAGTCGAACAACAGCGACATGATAAAAGCACGAAAGTTAGAACGAACACTCGATTAGGACCCGAAGGGATTTCACTTAACAGGAAATGCCCTAAGATACTGAGAGACACTTACTAACACCATTTGCCTAAGAAGGTCTCCTATGAACGGAAGCGTGAGGCCACGACTTACCATGGAGCCCAATAATACCTCCAACCCACGACAGTATACATGGAGTGGAAACATGTGTAAGCAGCTTGCAAAAGCATAGCTTGCAGCAATATGGCTCTAAAGCCATAACCCTGACGCGTTGTGTAACCTTAAACGGTTGCAAAACCCACACCATTACTAACAAGACTCGCAAGAAATATGCCTCATACGACAAGAAATCAACAACTGGACCATAAATTCAAACCCAACATTTTGAGTGGCTTGGAGTAATGGCCAACTCAATGTCACTGTCACTAGAGCATCAGCCTAGTATACAGTTGACGGAGTTCTTAATTACCGCCATGCCTTCTGTAGCAGATAATGACAGAAAAGCCCAAACTGATGAGGTGATGATGCCAACATTGGCCTAGTCCACACTTGGACACTACGAGAAACCCAAGGGAAGGTACCCCTCGTCAACCGAAGATCACAAATGAGGTGATGATGTGAACCCTTAGAAAAGGCTTCCATCTATTATAACAGAAAAGCCCACGCATGTAGATATTGCCAAGGGGTGATGGAATAAGGAAATGAGATCTCCAAACCATTACGACTTAAGGAGTAAGCATACTCCATATAGTGAACCATTGTGTAAACACCAACATAGCAAACCTTGTCATTAGACCTATGAGTGGAGACAAACTCCTCAACAAGAACTTTCATTATCAATGACAGAGTAAACTACACAGCTAGAGCCTATCATTAGTGCTCACACTGGAAAGACAGTAATTGTCAAAACAATCAATGTGAATACACATTGAAACCATGAATGACCAACGCTCAAGAGAGCTAGTAACCCGATAAATTACTTCATCCATTGTCAACCAAGACACTTGGTAAATTGTATCACAAATGATGATAGAATGTGAGGTAAGCTAACCTACACATGAAACCTAATTGGAAACAGAACATCTCCACAATGGGAAGATGATAACGTGCAGTATTCTACGACAACCGTCATACACACAAACACAGGGAACTCCTAGTGTATTTACACCATAAGGAAGTGGTGCCAAGGACAATGTCACTAAGTAAAAAGGAACTACCACAGTAACAGAAACAGTAAAAGCAATGTTGTACAATGAGTAAGAATACGGTGCGCAACAAGCGACCGCTATGAGGGAGTAGTTAAGCAATAACACGGAGTATAAGTATGAGATGACACACAGAAATATTCCTTCCTATCATATAAGTGACTTACTGTCAAGCGTTTACGCCTCTGCACTCTGTATGACTGAGTGTTTTGGTATTGCACTTGTGCAGCTAATGATCTAATGGGATGGCTAAGGATATGGAGAATGTAAACCGTAGTAAACCCTTTTTTCACCAACGAACATGGCACTAGCCAGTTAAGCAAGCTTAGCAACAAACCGTACGGCCTAAGGCCAAAGAAGCACGAAGAGTGCACAATACACTAACAATCACAAAATGTGAATTCCAATGGAATAAAGGTGAAAGGAGACTTAAGAAAGTCACTAGGACCGACGCATAGAAATGCAAGGTCATACAAGTAAAGGACACTTGTACTGAACCAGAAGAACTGGTATAATTCAGAAGCTATTGACAACAGAGGAAGCACACACTAAGTAGTGACTTAACCTCGCCCGACAACAAGTCGGAGGAACTTAACGAATAATCGTGGAAGCACGAATAGCATGTGCAGTAGATTACCAGAGAGCTGGTTATAAATCTTAACTCGTCGAGTTCAAACACGGTAAAAGAATACCGCAGTTGTTTAGTAAACCTTATTCCCATAATAGACGGAGGAGAAGGTGATGTATAGCACATTAAGGATAACACGAAGGGTAAGTAACCCAAGCTATCAGGGTCGCGCAGCAGAAGCTAGTGGGCCCTAGCTAGAAGACAATATACATAGTGAGTATAATACAATGGCTGTTAATGCCTTGAAGCCTGATAGGCTAGAACCAAATTAACGATGAGTTAAATAAACTCATATAGGAACTCTTGGTGCAAAGGCTAAACCGTTGGTATGGTTAAGATCCTTTGACCAGAGCATATTCAATAGTATACCGTAGTGTAGCTAAACGCTTCAGTTTGCCCAAACTGATTAAACCAATGTTTAATAATAATAACATATGGTAGATTACGTGGGCGTAATCCCTTTTAAGGGGGGTAGAGCGAAAACCGCTTAATGTAAGTTTTATGAATAAAACACTTAAACCGTAATGTGCATAGCACAAATGAGAATCAAATTGATGATTGGTACTATGTTAAACAAACATAAGTACTCATTCATATTGTAATTATGGTAACTAGGCATTAAACATGCAAATACCATAGGAGGAATGTACCTATCTTGTAACACCAGTGTAAGAGTATTAGTAAAAGAAAAGTAATGAGTAGTGGACGGAGCTCCACAAGTATTGTAACCTTTGAAGAAGTAGTACGAAATGAATGAGGATAGTAGATGAATGAAGCTTATGAGTAGTGGGATCGTAAGTAAAATATGTGAAACAATTGAAGCCCACTAAATCTTATAAGTGTAGTATTCCGTAGTTAGAATATGGAGATGATGGTGAGTAATGGATGGAAGTAGTGAGGGTTGATGAAATGAGCATTAGGACCGAACCATGGAGTAAAGCATTTGGGAAGTAGAGTGAGGACGATTGATGGATTGAGTCCATCCTTTGGAGATGTATGAATTCGCAACCACGACTAGAAAGAATAAAAAGATAGAAAATGAAAACAATTAAATTATTGTTTGGTTGAACCTGATGTGGGAAGTCGAACTTGATCCTGATCAGATCAAGGGAAACCGAACACAAATTGGGGTGGAAAGATAGTTCAACACTGATGCTGATCACATCAGGGTCGAATGATTCTTGAAGCTCCCCTCAAGTGGTCACAAGAATCACACATAGGATAGAAGTAATGAATATAAATTGGAACATGGAGTCGTATGTTTTAGAAATTTTAATTGGTAGTGTGGAAGAATTTCTTTTAGTAGGGAGAACGAGGATGTGTTAGAAGTGAATACCGAAGAAGATAGTAAGGTAGTATGTGTATAATTCCAAGGGCAGCGGGACATAGAGGAGTCCCGTGTCTAGAGGACCTGAGCGCCTGCGGGATTGGAATGTGTATTGCATCGCTTTGGGGATAGCCTTGCATTGTATGTATGTATAAATTGGTAATGAGGAACCGGATGATCGGTAGTAATGTGGATTGGAGTGATTATTATGCATTAGTATGGTATGGTATGGTATAGTATGTAGGAACCGTGGGTAACGGATTTGGGATGGTAAGAGGAAGAAGGTATGGCTTTGGTATTAGACACGTAAGAATGAGTAAACATTATAAACCCATAACCTCGAACAACTTTGAGGACAAAGTTCCTAAGGGGGGTAGATTGAAATACCCCGAACTTAAATATAGGGATTAAAATTTATCTCATATGTATTTAAGGGCCTAATGGTACCCAATTAATACTAGTAAGGAAAAATAAATCCAAAAGAAATAAAGAAACGCTTTAAAAGCGGAAAACACTAAATAAGCGTTAAATAACCATGGGAGGTACGAGACCTCGGTTAGAGTATTATATGGATTTTGAAGGTTTAATAAGACCTAAATTATATGGGAACAAATCCCGAAGAAAACGGATCCTTAAAACGGATTAAAATCACTAACGAACCTTAAAGCGCGTTTTTCAAGGTAACCGAGAAAACGTGACTTTAAGCGGGTTAAATAGACTCGTAACAATTTTGGTCAACTAAATAATCATTAATAAATATTAGTGAGGCTTTAGAACCAATAAAAATCAAGAAAACGAGAAATTAGTAAAAACTGTCAAAAACGGGAAGTTGTGGGGTAGAGATATAAATAACACAAACTTATGTGTCCACTTTTAAAATAAAAGAAAAAATTGTGTGTGTGTGTGTGCTAGTGAGCCGGCCCCTACCCCCTCTCTCACACACTCACTCACCCTTCTAATTTACAAACAAACAAAAACAATAAAGTAACCCCCACCCTCACTTTATTTTCTCTCTCCTACCCATTCTCCTCCCTCACTCACGTACTCACCTCCTCCCTCACTCTCTTTTCTTTCTTCTCCTTCCTCCCCCATGCGATTTCTATGGAGGTTTGAAGAACCACACACAAAACCTCACTTCTCTCCTCTTGTTACTCCATCAAACATTCTCCAAAAATTATAAAAATACCACCATTGGAATCCTCTCATCAAGAGCTACATTCCTATCTTTTCAAAAATCGAAAACAACAACTTTCATCTCCATGGGTATGGAGCATTTGGAGCTTCAAGACCACCATTAGAAGGCCCTCCTTCTCCTTGTTCTTTAAGGTAAAAATATTCCTAAAAACTCCATCCTTTTCTAGCCTCAAGGGCAAAACGAAAATGAAAACTAAAACCTTTGTTGCTCCTTGTATCCTAGCCGATTTTGGCATCTTGGTGGAGTTGGAAACTTTGTTCTTGAACCACTCCAAGCTTCATTTACACCTTGCAAGGTAATGAGAATTCTAAACCCTAAAACCTACTTAAAGTTTAAGAATAGCTAGGGTTAGTTTTTAGTGTATTGAAATGTGTATGTATATGGGTTGTAGAGTAGAGAATTTGTGTTTGCTAAACCGGTGGAGAAAGAGGAAAAGAAGAAGCAAGAGGAAGAAAAGAAATTAGAAGAGAAACAAGGTAAGGATACTCACCTTTGTGTAGCCTTGCATATGTATGGATGTAACAGATTTTTAGAAGTTTGAAATGGGTAATGGAAATGGTATTGTGTAGTAATGACTTGTGCAGGAGAATCTAAGTGCTTAAAACCGTTGAAAAACATGTAAAATGTATTGAAACTTAGTTGGGTATTGGGTTGTTGAGTGTAGGAACTTTTAGTAGTGTTTTAGTATTGGTAAATGTGTATGGGAGCTTGTATATTGATGTTGTGTATAAACAGGTGAGATGATGTTAATGTGTGAGAGAAACCATGTGGAGAATGTTAATAATATACGGGAGACTATGTCAAATTTTATCTAGGAATTTGAGGACTTAAGTGTTCAAGATGAGAAAACAACCTAGGTAGTGACTAGGTGTATGTGGAGAGTATAATGGGAGCGTTTAGTAGCTTGTAACAGATTTGGGGGTGATTTGTTAATGGGTTGCAACTAGGAAGTGAATGGATGTATTTTGGCTACTAGGGGTAGCATTAGTTGAGGAAGTAATGGAGGAAATAAGAACCCAAAAATCTGCAACAAAGTGTATAGAGATACATTGGAGAAGTTAGGAAGAGTTAGTGTGGAAGAATTGATGACAAGAGTGTTGGACTTGGGTATAGATATGGTAGTGGCTTGGGAATGAATTGGAGGGTAAGGTAATACATTGTAGGCTTTGGAAATGGCATTGGGAGATGAGAATATACATGGGGGAAATAGGAGCAAAAATCTGTAGCGTTGGAGGATGAAAAACTGTTGTAAGTGTGGAAGGGAAGTGATGAAATTGTGTAAGTGGATTGATGGATTTAGTAAAGCATTTGGTGGGTGAACTAAGGCAATTTGAAGGGCCTAGGTAGTGTTTAAACATGTGAAATTACATGTAAGAAGATTGGAGAAACAATGGGTAAAGTATGGGACTGAAAACAGAAGTAAAAATGCAAATACTGGGCCCGACCGAACTTGCGACCGGACTTGCAAGTTCGGTCGAGCCCAGATTTACAAAGACGGGAAAGCTTCTGGAATCGACCGGACTTGCGACCGGACTTGCAAGTTCGGTCGGACCAGAAAAATTCTCCCGTCTGGAACCTACTGGAATCGACCGGACTTGCGACCGGACATGCAAGTTCGGTCGGCCAGAAAAATTTCCGTCGAGTAAGCTACTGGAATGGACCGACCTTGCGACCGGACTTGCAAGGTCGGTTGGGCTAAAATTTTTCCACTAAGTAACTTACTGGAATGGACCGACCTTGGGACCGGACTTGCAAGGTCGGTCGGCCCTGGAATTTTCACCCGATGTAACCTACTGACTCGGACCGAACTTGCAAGGTCGGTCACAAGTTCGGTCGGGTCAAAACTTACAAAAAAAAAAAACTATAAGACTATGGTTAGTATATGTATGTATGTATATGTATACCCACCTATACATACGTGCATATATGTGTAAGTAAACCATTGTTAAGTAATTAAAAGTAAGTAAATAAAATGTAAGTATAAGAATGTGAAGACCTAGTAAGTATGAGTTAGGAAGCGTAAGGGTAACCGAATTAAGTTAAAGATAGTTAGATTAATTATTCGGTTGTATGTATATCATAGGATTTGAATTGTGAATACCGGAGGAACGTTGGGATACGAGTACAACGTTAAAGGTATGATTTCTTCATGCCATGTATCCTAATCTGGTTACCCCGATTTGTGTGCTTATTTGACCACCTAAATAAGATAAATGCATGAATTGGACTATATTGCACTTACCTGTGCTTGACTTATGTTGTGCTTGATATTTACTGTCTTGAGCACTAGTTTGTATAATTCATGAAATATATGAATGGTGATGTATGGTATTCGAACCTCGTATTGTACTTGTGTAATGTATTGCACCTCGTATGTATGTGTATATGTGTATTGTATTATTGTGGCATGGATGTTGACTTGTGCTAATTCCTAACTATCTAACTCCTAACTTAAGTGAGTAAATTGGAATGAGTATGCAGAATGTTATTTCTGAGTGGTTAAACTGGTGTAAAGTTAAAAGAAAAGAAATTAAAACTCAAATTATAAACGTCGGGCTGCAAACAAATCCCAGTCGTAGTTAGTATAACAAGTGTCGTATCCACAGGGAGATTGTTCAATTTATCCTAGTCTTGGTAGTTACTTAAAAACTGTAAAAAGGGGTTTAGCCGGAGGCAAGCTTGATTTGTTGTTTGATCAGTGCAAATATAATAAAAACAGTAAAAGGTGAATTAAGTGATGTGAATGGAAAAATGTATCCTAGGATAGCGGGGGAATTTCCTAAATTATAAACATATTTATAACCTTGTTTCAGTTATTTATTGCCTATTAGAGTTAATAATTGTCAGTTACGAACTCTTAATAAAAGCCTTAATATTTTCCTGCTCAGTCCGGAGTGTAAATATCAAGATTAATTCCTTTGTGGTACCTAGACTATCTCAAAATCATATGTTGATAGTTACCAAATAAATGCAGTCGTTTGTCGCGCAAAGCATTTAGCAATATTAGTTGAAAGGAATTAAAACAAGTTAAATGAGAGAAACAGGTGATAAATATTAATTTACATAATATTAGAAATCAAACCCCCATCCTAGGATACAAAAGAAAATTACTCAGACATTAACAGAGATAAGAAGATTACACAGATAGATTTTGACATTAATTCAGAGGAAGAACTGGTCTGCTCTCGCTCTTACTGCTGCTCTTCTATTTCTTTTGTTACTGCATGAGTGTGGAATGTTGTGGTGTTACGGGAGGAAAATAAGTGGAAGC